>CABPSV020000674.1:0-10778 GCA_902459845.2 Hepatocystis sp. ex Piliocolobus tephrosceles
AACCGCGGCATTTATGAAAAACTTACGCAGTTTATATGTTATGTACTTAGTATGAATATAATAACTATGAATTTATGATTTTTTTTTTTTTTTTTTTTATATTTTAATTCACTGTAGTTTTAAGCAATAAAAACTGCGTTGTAAAAATAGGACATAATGTTTTATCTTCATTTTTAATTTTTTTTTTTAATTAAAAAAGAAATACTAAATATAAAAAAAAATTAAAAATAAAAAAAAAAAACTAAAAATAATATTGAATTTAAAAAAATTAATATACATAATATAGACAAATTAATGACAAAATATAAATAAGTTGAAAAAAGTAAGAAATCGTCAGAAATAATTTAAAAAAAAAAAAAAAAAAAAAAAAAAAGTATTAAATACAACGCAATAATTTAATAATAACTTGGAAATTTGGTTTGATCATATAACAGTATCTTTATTCTGTTTAATTAACATTGAACAAAAAAACAAATGCAAATTGTGGTAAGTAAAAAATTTAATTATACTGAATTTTTTTAATTATTTTTTTTTTGTTTTATAATTCTTCTAAAAAGTTTTAACGTAGTAAAAAAAAAAAAAAAAAAAAAAATGTTTTATAATTTTTACTAAAAGTAACACATTAAAAATAAATTTCGATTTAATTAGTTACAGACGTACATACTAATATGTTCAATTTACTTGTGTATGGTATTTGTTAAAAATAAATAAAGTTTAAAGTTTACAAAATATATGCAACAAAATAGAACACAACGATATAGAACACTACAAAATACAACACAACGAAATAGAACACAACAAAAAATAACCGAACAATGATTAAAAAATTATAAACTTTTTAATATGTAAAAATAAAAAATTTTATTATGTAAATATATAACAAAATGTAAAAAAAAAAAAAAATAAGCAGGCACTTTTTTTTGTTCATCTGTATGTAACATTTATTCGAATAACATATTTATGTGTTTTTTCTTATTATTTAAATGTTATTTATACCTATATACAATATTATAGCATTTAATTATTATCTCACATTTTCATTTTACTTGCATATTTTAAACTTATAAAAATCATTAACATTTGAAACACACTATAACACTTATAATGTTAATTCAGTGCCAAATCATTTTATTTTTTAACACATTCTTGAACTTACTCTTATTAAAAACATCAACAATATTATGTTGTTAGCTTTCTTTTATTATTTTAGTCTTTTGTCAATTTTTAATAAAACATTAAATGTGTCCTTTTTAATCTTATAGTCTTTACTTACTCAAGTTATTATTCAACATTACCACTATTGTCAGTATCTGCAATATCATTTTTCTTACTTTTTTTTTTTTTTAAATAATATATACCGCCTGCTATACCACAAATCAAAAGTAAAAATAAACTAGAGACCGTTCCTATTATTAACATTTTATGTTGCTGACTAAGCGCTGAATATTTTTCTTGAACCTTAATGAACTTACTTTTAAATTTATTTTTATGGTCGATATTTTCTGTGCAAACATATAAAGTCATAAAATATAAAGTAAATAATATACTAACAATGTAAAACATGTTATATACTCTCATTTTGAATTAAAAATAAAAAAAAATAAAGATTAAGTTATACAAAAAAGTAAAATATTACGATACATGTATATATGCATACATATAAAAATAAAAAACATATTAAAATGTTATTTTTATATTTATCAATTGTTTTATTTTAAAATGTACATTTGTATATATATTTTGTTATAATTCTTTTTTATTGTTTTTAATTATTAATTTTTTTTTTTTTTTTAATAACTTTTTTTTTTAAATATTCTAATTTGTTAAGCTTTTTTTTTTTTTTTTTTTGGATTAAAATGTTATATCATCACGTTTGTTATTTTTTCACATCAATTATTTTTTTTATGATTTTTTTTTTTAACTTTAATGCTACATTATGTCTATTTTTTTTTTTTACATAAGCATGTAAAAAAAAAAAATACAAACTGTTTAAGTGGCAATTTTATTATAACAGGTGCATGCACCTTAAAAGAATTTCATATTTGTACTTATATCGTTTCTCTTTTAGTTTCTTATTCATTATATATAAATGTTATGTACCGAGTAATACGATACCATTAATCTTTATGATTTTTAAAAAAGGCACATATGTTTTATATATTTATGTACTCAAGATAAGCCTAAATCAACAAATTTATAATCCGTTTTTCGTTTTTCTTTTTTCTTTTTTTTTTTTTTCTTTTTTCTGTTTTCTTTTTTTAATGGACTTTTGCATTCAAAAATAAAATGTATTGTCCAATTAGAAAAGCACAATAGTTTTCATGCATTTTCTATTGACTCAAAAAATAAAAAAAACCACTAAAGTGATTTTAAAATTTAATAAAAAAATTATATGTATGTATGTATATATATATATATATATACAAATCAACATAATTTTATAATATAAAATCTTAATCTTACGATGTAAAAGTATCTTTGCCCATACATAATCAATATCACGTAATAAATACAAATATAAGCATTAAAAAGATGCTACTGTTTAAAAAAACCACACGATCACATTATACATGCGTTTTGTTTCATTGTGTGCATTTAAATAAGAAATATAGCATACTCATAAAAACTAATTATATGTTTTTACAAAAGTGTATAATTTTTTTAAATTATAAATTATTAGGCAAGAAATATTATTTACTTCAATGTAATACAAAAAGTAATGAAATATATAACACATAAAAAAAATATTCATATTCAAACCCACTCCCATTTTTTATTGAATAATACAATACACAAAAAATTAATATCATACATATGAAAAATTGTCACTTTATAAATAAAAAAAAAAAAAAAAAAAATAATCTATGAAACTTTATAAAAAAAAATTAATTATATAAAAAAAATATTGAAATGAAAAAGAAAGAACCAATAAAGCATGTAACTGTTTAATTATGTACTTTATAAATAATAGTGTTTTACACAATGTGCATATGGACTTCTTCCAAAAAAACAATGTTGTGCTTTGTTCTTATAATATTTTTTATAATGTCTTATGCTTAAAGTATACAAATGTATTACATAACATATGTTGATGTATTAAATAGCGTATCATATAGCCATTAATATAAACATATTTATTTTCACAAAACATTTTGTTATAATGTTAAGAACTATAATTACATTTTAAATCTTAAGGTCCATTTTTAAAAAACAATAAATCATAAAAATAAAAAGTGGCTCAATATATTATAAATTGTTCACTATTTACTTAACTTATCTTTTATTTTCAATAAATTTTCAGTAAATTTTTCATAAACTTTCAATAAACTTTCAATAAATGTTCAATAAATTTTTAATAAATACCTTTAATCAATAGATTTCCAAAACCGTTTGTATGTGTGTATATCTATGTATGTTTTTTTTCTATTACTTTTTTAAAAAATGCTCTTTCATTATAAACAGAAAAAATTTTTATAATATAGAATCTTATTTATATTTAGAGTTACAAATATCAAACAATTTGTTTTTTATTTGTTTTTTATTTGTTTTTTATTTGTTTTTTATTTGTTTTTTATTTATTTAAAAAGTTTATATCAATAAATAATATATTTCACGTAAGCACAAATATTTGTATGAATTAATGAAAACGTTTAAAAAAAAAAAAAAAAAAATGTTATAAAAACTGTTGAAACGTAAAATATAATTTAAATATATACGAACTAGACAAAAATAAACATCAAAATTTTATTTAAAAAATATAAAAGCATAAACTGAAAAAAAAAAAAAAAAAAACCTATGGTAAACTATATATGAAAAACAATAAACAATTATATATATATGTATATGCCATTTACTTGAATAATACATTTTTGTGACTTGTTTATTTTTTTTATGTTTTATACACTTGTACACATTACTATATTATTCAATACTAATCATCAATGCATAAGGCTATGTGCAAATTCTAAACGCAAGTAACCAGCCATATTCAAAACATCTTGCATATCGGCGGGTGTTAATTTTGCACCATGTTTATCTAAGTTTTTTTTAATGAGATCTTTTACTAAGTTTCGATTAGGAATTGCACCCAATATCATTCCTTTGTCGGATATATAAGTTCTTGCAAGATCCACTATATCTTTAGAAGTGTCATGTAAAACCATCGGAATTTTCTCCATCTCCCTAGGTGGAGACCAAACCGGGACTTTATCTGTTTTATAATAAATTATACCTCCTGTTATAACAGATATGATTAATGCAAATGCACTAAGTGCACTTCCTAATATTAAAGCTTTTTTTTTGTGGTTAATTGCATTAATTTTTGTTTGTACATTTTCTGCTTGCTTAAGAGATTTATCTTTAATATTCAACTCTTCTGTTCGTACATTTGAGACCATATAATACAATATAAATAATATATTAATAATGTAAAATATGTTATATCCTTTCATTTTAAATTAAAAAACGAAAAACTTTATAATTAAGTTCTATATAAAAAAAAATAATAACACAATATATATAAATATGTATATTTAAAACAATAAAAAATTAATAATTAAGCTGTATATAAAAAGTAAGATAATAACACAACACATGTATATGTTTATAAATATATATATATATATATATATAAAACAAAAAAAAAAAATCAAAATATAATTTTTGTGTTTGTTGCTTATTAAATTTTAAAGCAAAAATTTTTGTAACAATTTCTTTAAAATTTTTTTTTTGTTTTTAATTATTAATTTTTATTTTTATTTTTTTCGCATTCAATTTTTAATTGTTGGTTTTATTTTTACTTTTTTTTTTTCACATTAAATTTTTAATGGTTGATTTTATTTTTTTTTAATATCATTTATTTTTTTTATTACAATTTTTTGTTTGTTTCAATGATACTTTATTGTCTTTTTTGTTTTTTAAATATTCATGTGCATGTAAACGTATAAATGTTTATGTGACCATTTTTTTTATCATAAATGCATGCATTTTTGAAAACGTTAATGCTTATACACGTACCTTATTTTGCTCGTATTTATGTCAAAATATTAAATGCAGATTAACACAAAATCATTAACCAACCGTTATATTTAATCCAAAACTGTGGTAGCTAAAACAATACTGTCACTATAAATATAGATTCATTGAATATACAATTTATTTTTTTTTTTTTTCGTAATTCATTTTAACTCTCGACATAAAAAAGGCGTTGCAAATGTAAAACCACATGATGTTCCTCATGAATGTTCATTTTTTTTACAAAGAAAAAAAAAATAAATAAAATAATATAAAGAATTTTGAAAAAAAAACTGTTGTGAATAATATAAAAAATGTAAGTATATATATGTACACATATTAAAAAACAAAGCGTTCATTTTTTAAGCCAATGTAATAATTTAATATTAACTCGAAAATATTGCCACACAATCTGAAAATATTTTTATTTTATTAAATTAATAGTTAATAATAAACAAATATATATACATATATGTATATATCTTAATTATGATAATGTTTACTGCTCAAAGAAGTAAAATATATAACTTTATTTTATATTTTTATATGTGTTTAAATAAAAAAACGGTTTGTCCTTAAAAATTAAATTTTATGTTTTTGTAAAAATATGTATATTTTATAAATATAAATCATTTGACAAAAAAAAAATAAATTTTATGTTTTTGTAAAAATATATACATTTTATAAATATAAATCTTTTGACAAAGGAAAAGGTTTATCTTAATTTAATGTAAATAATTCGATAATGCACATATTAAAGCATGCTATCATTTAACATACTTACATTTTCTATAAAAAAAAAAAAAAAAAAATACTTACAAATTAAATGTAATAAAAATATAAAAAATGAACAATATTTATACTAAATTATTTTATGGCACCAACAATGCACAAACATATTAGTTTCTTTTTTGTTTTTTTTAATAAAATATGAATAAATTAAAACTTTTATGTTCTTATAGTTAAATAGTATATTTTTTATTAAGTTTAAAAAATTATTTTTTTAATACATTAAATTTGGAGAAAAAAAAAAAAAAAAAAAAAAATCAATGACTTATGCTAGACTTATTCTTTTATATGTTTTCACCGAAAGGATATTTTACACATATAGGCTTACTTTATTACAATAAATGAAATTATGCGTGCAAAAAAAAAAAAAAAAAAAAAAAAAAAAAAAAAAAAAAAAAAAAAAAAAAAAAAAAAAAAAAAAAAAAAAAAAAAAATTATATAAATTACATAAGTATATTAACTACGTATATACATGTAATTAATTTAACATATATTTATCTTTACATTATCGTTTAACTGAATTTTTTTTTTTTTATTTTTTTTTTTCATTTCATATTTTTTTTTATTTATTAAAATAAACTCTTTAAGCCAAAGCTTCTTATGTTTATTAAAAAACTTTATTTTTATAGCATTGTTGAGCATTTAAAACTTGCAAAAAAAAAAAAAAAAAAATAATAAATTAACAAATTAAAAAATTAATAAAATTAGAGTTTCGAAGTTTTTTTTTTTTATATGATTAATTAGTTAAAACTATAATATATATAAATTTATTTCCTCTTATTGTGTATAAAGTTGATATAAAAAAATCGAAAAAATGGATGCCAACAAAAGTAAGTTCATAAAAATTTAAAACGATTTAATTGGAAAAAATAGATACATACATATGTATATATATATATATATATATATATACGTTGCTTATATATGCTGCGATAGGGAAATGAGCTCATTCGTAGTTGAGCTTATTATATATGCATAAAAAAAAAAAAAAATTTTATTATTTTTTTTTTATACATACAAAGTAAAATATATATATATGTACATACAGACATATATACATACATTTATATATATACATTTTTTTTTTTTTTTTTTTTGTACACCTTTTTAACTCCTTTCTTTAGTTAAAGAACTTAAACAATTTGTTTCTGTTTGCGAAGAAGACCCATCAATTTTATTAAAACCAGAATTTAGTTTTTTTAAAAAATTTATTGAAAAGTTTGGAGGTAAAGTAGATAAAAAAAATAATTTTTATAAACCAGGTCCAAGCGAACATAGTACGGATGGAGATTCAGAAGTTAATGAACATGACAAAGATGATATGTATGGATTAGATGAAGAAGAAGAAGAAGAAGAGGAAGAAGAGGAAGAAGAAGAAGAAGAAGAAGAAGAAAAAGAAGAAAAAGAAGAAAAAGATGAAAATTTGATGGAAGAAGAAAATGATGAATGTCCACCATTAGGTCCAATAAAAGAAGAAGAATTTACTGATGAAATAATTGAAGAGATAAGTAATTTAAAATCAGAAGCTGTTAATTTAGTACAAGAAAAGAAATATGAAGAAGCTTTAGAAGTTTATAATAAAATTATTGCTTTGGGTAATCCATCAGCTATGATATATACAAAACGTGCATCTGTTTTATTAAATTTAAAAAGACCTAAAGCATGTATAAGAGATTGTACAGAAGCTTTAAATTTAAATATTGATAGTGCCAACGCTTATAAAACAAGGGCTAAAGCATATAGACATTTAGGTAAATGGGAAAATGCTTATGCAGATATAGAACAAGGACAAAAAATTGATTATGATGAAGATTTATGGGAAATGCAAAAATTGATAGAAGAAAAATATAAAAAGATTTATGAAAAAAGAAGATATAAAATAAATAAAGAAGAAGAAAAAAAAAGGAAAATACGAGAAAGAGAATTAAAAAAAAGATTAGCAGCTAAAAAAGCAGCAGAAAAAGCATATAAAGAAAATAACAAAAGGGAAAATTATGATTCTGATTCGTCTGATTCTTCGTATAGTCAACCAGACTTTTCTGGTGATTTTCCAGGTGGAATGCCTGGAGGTATGCCCGGTATGCCAGATGGTATGAATTTTCCAGGAGGTATGCCTGGAGGTATGCCCGGTATGCCAGGAGGAATGCCAGGTGGAATGCCAGGAGGTATGCCAGGTGGAATGCCAGGAGGTATGCCAGGTGGAATGCCAGGAGGTATGCCAGGTGGTATGCCAGGTGGTATGCCAGGAGGTATGCCAGGAGGTATGCCAGGAGGAATGCCAGATTTAAATTCGCCTGAAATGAAAGAACTTTTCAATAACCCACAGTTTTTTCAAATGATGCAAAATATGATGAGTAATCCTGAGTTATTGTCAAAATATGCTAATGATCCCAAATATAAAAACATATTTGATAATTTAAAAAATTCAGACTTAGGAAATATGATGGGAAAGCCACCAGGTAGCAAATAAGAATAATAAAATGGGTTCATAAACTTTTGTGGTTTTTTTTTTTTTTTTTACATATATATTTTTGTTAGGCACACATACACAATTACATATGTGTATAGATAGATGTATGAACAGTTGTTTTTATTCTTAACTTAAAATATTTTACCACTTGTTTATTTAAATATTCATAATTTTATGAACTTTTTTAAACATACTTATTGTACACTTAACATTTTAAAAAGTCATATGATGGTAAACTTTGTAAACAATGTATATATATATATATATATATATATAACAAAAAAGTTATAGACATTTTTGCGAACACTCATGTATATGTATATATGTATGTAAGTATGTAAGTATGTAGTATATATGTTTTATGCGTGTGTATATATGTACTTATAACTATACATTACGTATTTATAATTTTTTTTTTTTTTTAAGCTTATTCGTTTTAGTAAAATTGTATATGTTTTACTATAATGCGAAAAACTTAAACAACTCTTAAATAATTTAAACATGAAAACATGTGCATATATATATTTACATGTATGATAAACATATAAAAAAAAAAAAAAAAATGAGAAAAAAACATATGTGTATGTGTATGTGTGTCAAATTTTTAGATACAAAACAAACTCAGTAGATAAGTACTTATATATGTACGTATATTAATACATCGATTGAAGGAATTCGAGTTATTTCTTCTTTTTGAAAAAGTTCCTGTGTATAAAAAATAGTAGAATAAATATGCATGTATGTGTGTGGGGGGGGGACACATACGTGTATGTACACAGATACGCATGCATCAATTATCTCTAATTAAATGTTAATTTTTGGTTTAAACTTACGTTAATAGAGTTTGTTGGGGTGGTCTTTTCTTCTGGTTTTTCGAAGGTGTTTTAACCTGTTTATTTTCTGTACATTTACTGACATTTTGTGTCAAATCAAATTTACTTTTATAAACTTCTTTATCCACTGTGACAATGTATCCATTTTCGAAATACAGCTCTGTTTCTTTGTTCTGTTAAAAATGTATATGTATATATATAATGTATATGTATATATGCATAAACTATTTATGCTAATTTTTAAGTTTATAATAAAAAATTACCAACTGCGTTTTCTTCGAACCATTTCCAATTGATGGTTTTTCTTTATTAAAATCATTACTGGTTTCACAATGTTCACTTGAATCTATAAGACGAAAGTATGTATATATATAAGTGCAAAAAAAAAAATAGGTACATATGTGCTATACCATTTAACATTTTTTATAATTTTTTTTTTTTTTTTTTTTTTTTTTTTTTTTTTTAAATTTTTACTTTTTAATTCAGTTTCGGATACTTTTAAATTTGATGTATCATTATGTTTTTCCTCTTCTATCACAAAAAAATTAAAAAAGTAAATAATTTAAAAAAAAAAAAAGCACGTCTATAGTTACATATATATATATGTATAAAACATATGCAAAAAAATATGTTTAAATATGTATACATAATTTTTTTTTTTTAAAATTATAGATACATTTTATTACATCTAATTAATAAAACTAGTAGTATGTATTTTGGTTGTAGTTATTACCGTAATATGTTTCAGTTTTTTTTTCATTTTGTGTGCCATTTATGGGACTATTTATATTAGCAAATAAATTATTGGTTTCTTCTACTTCTTTTTTTATTTTAATGTCAAAATTGTCTTTTTTTACGTTAGTTGTGTTCGTTATGTCAGTTTTTTTATTTTCGTTCATTACATTTGCTTCGTTCGTTATATTTACTTCGCTCGTTATATTTGTTTCGTTCATTACATTTTGTTCGTTCGTTACATTTGTTTCGCTCGTTATATTTTTTTCGTTCGTTATATTTGTTTCGGTTTTTACATTTGCCGACATGTGAAATTGTTCATTCATTTTATTAACGTTAATATCGTTTACTAAAAATTTAAAAGTAAGCATACACACATATACAAACACGTGAACATATACATATATACATAAATATATATATATATAAAACGTAACAATTCTTACATGTTTTATTATATATTTTTTTAATACCTTCTTGTTTAATAAATGTCATTATATTGTTAGTGTTATTATTGCTTTTTCTAGGACTACTTGCATATCCAAATATTTTTTTATATTCTTCATTATTAATATATTTAAAATATTCTTCAGATTCTTTTTTTTTATCACTAGGTGAATTTACGTTATTACTTTTAGTCAAATAACTATTATTAATATGAGAAGGATATTCAAATTCTTTTGAATTTATATTTTTAATTAAATGATCAGTACAACTGTGTTAAAAAAAAAAAAAAATACACACGCATGTATATATGTATATAAATGTATACATTTTTTTAGCGTGTGCTATTTTTTATTATATTATTATATGTATAAAAAAAAAAAAAAGGTTATAGTTGTCAGTTCTTCAATATATATATATATATATATATATATATATGACTAAGGACACATATTTAATTGTGTTAAATTGCAATTACGTGTTTATGTGATGATGGT
>CABPSV020000676.1:0-10760 GCA_902459845.2 Hepatocystis sp. ex Piliocolobus tephrosceles
TGTATTAAAAGGAGTAAAACAAAACACGTGTATTTTTTTTACAGCCCGATTGGCTATTTTTAAGTATTAAAAAATGTTGAAAAATATAAAATTTTAATATTCAAATGTTAAAATGTTAAAATGTTAAAATGTTAAAATGTTAAAATGTTTAAATGTTAAAATGTTTAAATGTTTAAATGTTAAAATGTTTAAATGTTAAAATGTTTAAATGTTTAAATATTTAAATAAAAAAAAAATAATTATCAAAAAGTGAAATCAGTAAGGAAGCATATATTTATATATATTCTTAACTCTGACTTTTTATTTATATTCTAAAAAAAACATTTGCTTTAACTGCTCATTTTATTTTATTATAAATGATCAGTTTTAATGACAATAAACAAAATTATTATTTTAAGATGACATGCTTTTCCTACATAAAAAAAAAAAAAAAAAAAAAAAAAAAAAAAAAAAAAAAAAAAAAAAACAAAAAAAAAAACGAAATAACGAAATAACGAAAAAAGCACATACATAAAAACGTATATATACTAACATTTGCTATGTAAAATAAAAATAAAAACTGATAAAATAATACATTAAAGTCAGTATATAAATTGCAATAGTATATTGGTGTTATATACAGAGGTTAATATGTGAGATTTATACTTTACTATGTTTTTTTTTAACACGACAATTTGAATATATATATATATATATATATATTTTTATGTAAGGGTTTGATTATGTTGTTTATAAATTTATACAATTTGGCAATATATATATATATATATATATACGTATGTACTTATGAACATGTTATATTATTTAAGTAATATAATTGGTTTACTATAAAACATATATTCTTGCTTTTAAATATTTTATCTCTTCCTTTCCCACCACATTTATATATATATATATATATATATTTGAGGCAAAAAAAAAAAAAAAAACTCGCTATTTACTCTTACATTTCCATATAAAAAAAATTTGAATAAAACAACACGTATATAGTCACATGTAGTTACGCATGTATGTAAGCTATGCTATATAAGCTGTATCTATTTTTTTTTTTTTTTTTTTTTTTTTTTATAATAAATGAACTTAACCATTTGTATAAATAAGGGGATATATAATAAGTTAAATTGAGTAATCAGTATCCTATAACAATTAAAAAAAAAAAAAAAAAAAAAAAAAAAAAAATAGCTAAATAATAAGGTATTAAAGTGGCCATTATAAATTTGAATATGATGTATGTCATTGACATCAATTTATCTTTTATTTTGTAATGTTGTTTTTATTGCTGAGTGGTACAATTTCTGCATGGAAAAAACCACATAGTAAAAAGTTTGACATCATATATAATCACGACGAATACTTAGTCAAGATCATTGCTATAGTATTTTGTATGTTTAAAAGTTACAAAGTAACAGATGATGAAAAAGTGATGATGAACCGACTCAGCTCTAAAATGAATTTTTATTTCGATAGCAAACATTATCTTTTTAAGATTTTGTTAACGGTATCCGAAAAAATACATGATAATTTATTTTAACTTTGACAGATTTTTAATCTTCAAAGTTAAATAAATATAGAGCTTGTAGTCTGCTGAACTTTACCAATTTATTATATACCAAAAAAAAAAAAAAAAATAAAATAAAATAAAATAAAAAAAAATATATACAAATATAATAGTTATATTATACATTTTAAAAAAAAAAAAAATAAATATATATGAAAATTGATTTAAAAAAAAAAATAAAAGCACAAATATCAAACTTCTGTAATATATATATAAGCAAAAAAAAAAAAAAAAAAATTTAATTTAAGAATTATATAAATTAATAATTTGTTATGTAAAAAAATTAATTCTTGAAAATATTTTAAAAAGGCTTTAATCATATACATAAATTTTACTTTTAATAAAAAAATTTATATTAATGTTCCATTTTTTGTTTCATTAAGTACTTTTTTATTAAGTACTTTTGTAATTACGTTTATATGGTTCGTTTTTATTTATTGCAAAAAAAGGCAAAAAAAAGAATTTAATGCAAAAATATTCTCTATATTAATTACATAAAAAAAGGTGTTGCATTAGCAAAAAAAAAAAAAAATAAAAAAAGATATATATATATATACTGTATTATTATATTAATAAAAAAAAAAATTATATAATAAATTCATTTAATATAAAAGTTCTTTTTTTAATAAAAAATAATAAAAAAAGTTACAATGCTTTAAAAAATGTTTTAAGTACAAAAAAAAATAGGTATATATTGTTTATGACATTTTAAAGTTATAACAAAAATATATAATTTGCATTCTTATGTTGTCAATAGATGCTTAGCATTATATACGTTTTCTCAATATATATCATTTAAAAATTAAAAATAAGTTTTGTACACTTTTAAGACAAAAAAAAAAAAATAAAAACTTATTGTAACTAACAGTAATTTAACATTGTTTTTCATTTTTTTTTTAAAACATATTTAAATCAATTGCTTTTGTGTTTTAAAAATTATGTTGTTAAAAGGTTTTATATTTGGTTTGGAAAAAAATGAAAACTTTGAAAATATATGTGAAAGGTAGTTATGACATGATGATATTTTAAAAAATATATAATTTTTATTTTTTAAGTATATTTATTCAACTTAAAATATAAGTGAAGCAATAGTATAGAGTTTGAAGTTGCATATATATATATATATATGCAATATTCTTGGTAGTTTTTCTATAATATCGTTTATTTAATTCTTAATGTATTGCTGAAACGACCTTTTAAAATTTTTACTTAATTAAAATGTTTTTTTAAGAACATTGTTAAAAAAAAAAAATTTACCAAAAAAAACTTGAATAGCATTGTAACACTTTGTTTATATATTATGTTACATTTATTCTTTCTACACGTAAGCATATATCGAAAGTAATGTAGCTAAAAAGAGTGTAAACTAATTTTTATAGTTAATAAAAAAAAAAAAAAAAAAAGTTATGTATGTTTTTTTGCGTATAGTTATATGTATGTAAACATATTTTGATGACTTTTTTTTTTTTTTTTAATTATGAAACATCATATCAGTAAAAAGGAACGTGGGTATAATAATAAAAAAGGAAAAAAGGATATGTAGTAAAAAGCAAAAAAAAAAAAAAAAAAAAAAAATAATAATAATAATAAAATAAAACAGAACAAAGTAAAACAAAATAATAATAACGAATAAATCTGCCAGTAAACAAAAATTATCATAATTGATTTTATTCAATTAATATAAAAAAAAAAAATAAAATAAAAAAAAAAAAACTTTAGTTCCTATTTTACAAAATTTGTGAACACAGTTATTATACATTAAGATTTTACATTTCCCTAATGTGCCAAAATGTGAACTCGCAATTTATATTTATGTTTTATTTTTTTGTTTTTGTAAAAGTTTTATTATAGTAAAAATTTATAATTTAATATAAAAAAGTAAGTACATATATATTTGTATATATTAGTATATGAACAAAGTGGGACTTTATTAAGTGTGTTTATGTACACATCACAATGACACTTAAAAAAATAAGTGATGTCCATTCATAATAATATATATGTATATATGTACATATGTATATATATATATATATATATATATATGAATACGCTTATGCTTGTATGCTTTTGTGTGAATATAGTATGAGCACGAGGTAGAATAAAAAACGTGCTCTAAGAAATTATACAATAATTAAGTTTACAACACACAAAATACTCTATATATGAAAACACTGTTTACAGTTAGATTTATATTAACGTTTTTATTTTGCTATAATAAATATATAATAAGAACGTATAAGATATATGAAAATGTAAAAATATGTAGACAAAATAATTTACAACATGTTACACTTACAAAAAAATCTAAAGTTGGAAATACTAAACGGGCAATGTGGAATGCAGTGTTACTAAGTGATGATGTACAAATTGGAAATAAAATTGACAAAAATAAAATTGACAAAAATAAAATTGACAAAAATAAAATTGATGAAAATAAAATTGATGAAAATAAAATTGACAAAAATAAAATTGATGAAAATAAAATTGATGAAAATAAAAGTTATGCAAATATAAGTGATAAGAAAACGAGTAGTGATAAAACGAGTGATGGTAAGGTTCAACATAAGTACTTTTTTAGTCCAATAAAAAGTAATAACATTAAAGATATAAAAAGAAGATTAAGAATAAGTAATAAAAATTATAATTCAAAAAAAACAAATTATATTTTAAAAAAAAAGGATATTCATAAATCGTTAATTAATGATATTAATAAAGAAAATATAAAAGAAGAGTTACAAAATATAGGACAAAATAAAATAAAAGAAAATGCATTATTACCTTTACCATTAGATAATAAAAATGCAGAAGGTTATAATTGTTTATTATTATGTAAAGGTATACCATTTCATGCGACACGTTCACAGATTGAATATTTTTTTAAACCATATAAACTAATATATAAATATATTATTTTTATAAATGATAAAAATGGTCACTTTTTTGGTGATATAATTGTAAGGTTTATAAATAATGAACAAAAAAAATTAGCATTACAAAACAAAAATTATAAATTCTTATTACATAGATATATACAATTATTTAACATAAATGAAGAATATTATGAAGAATATTTTAATATAGGTTATAAGAACCCTCCATTATATAAAAATTATGTACCTATTAAAAATATAATAGTTTCTAATCCATTAGAAAGTTATACAGATAGTGTTAACAATATTGACATAGTTGAAGATATTGTTGGTAGTGTTGGTCGTAGCAGTAATAGTAACTCGTCCATTATAAATAACAACAATACTGATGATAAAGATACAAAAGAGCTTCGAGAAAAGGTCAATTGTAATGGTATATTGTTAAAAACGTTATATACTGGTAAACGGCTAAAAGGAAGAATTACATCCGTGCATTCTTATGGTGTTTTTGTTGACTGTAATGTATATATAAAAAGCGTTAATAACAAATATATTAAAATTTTAGCTTTATTGCATAAAAATAAATTAACTATAAATGTAGGTTTACCTTTTGATCCAATAAATGAACAGGAAAAAAAAGAATTAATTTTAAAAAAAAATATGAACATTATTGTATATGTTGACAAAATTATAGATCGAAATAAAAACTTATATGTTCCAGATAGCGTCCTTAATTTTGGAAAGGATACTACTACGAGTAGTGGTGATGGTAGTAATAGTAACAACAATAGAAATAACTTAATTTTTTTTAATCTTACTTTAGATTCTTCTATCACAAAAGAAAAAATT
Source organism: Hepatocystis sp. ex Piliocolobus tephrosceles (assembly GCA_902459845.2). Taxonomy (NCBI): domain Eukaryota; phylum Apicomplexa; class Aconoidasida; order Haemosporida; family Plasmodiidae; genus Hepatocystis; species Hepatocystis sp. ex Piliocolobus tephrosceles. The sequence goes on from CABPSV020000676.1 coordinate 5,281, forward strand.
GATTGGCTACAAAAAGCAAAAATAAAGCGACAATTAACACTAAATATAAAAAATAATAACTATGAAACAAAAATTGCAAAAAATAAATTTTGTTTAACCCTTAATGGTAATACTAGAAAATGTGAAGCTGATTTAGAGAAAGTTGTAGAAATAAAAAATGACAATAATACTAAATATAACAAGCAGAGTGAAAATAATGCTAAAACAATCTCAAACTGTTATAATAACGATGGATGTGAATTGATCAAAGATAATAACAACTATCTGAGTGAAAAAAAAAAAGTAAATATTTTTAAAAAAATAAACTCAAAAGAGACAACAGTTGTAAAAGGTAAAATGGTAGTTAGTAATCGATCTAATAAGATTTATTTAATAAACAATTTAAAATACAAGCATAACTACATTGATCATAATGCCAATACAGTAAATAATAAAAAAAATGAACAAAAACGTATGAACAGAATAAATAGGAATACAGCAGAAAACAAAAAGAAAAAAGAAGAGAGTGTACTGCAAAAGCAAAATGTAAATATTAATACCGAGTCAACAGAAAATGGTATAAAAAAATTATTAAAAATAAAAAAACAAAAACAAAAACAAAAAAGTCAAAAATTAGTTGATAATATTTTACTTAATGAATACGAAAATTATGATGACAATTTTGGTGATAATTTTGATGATATTTTTTATGACAATACAAACGATACCATGATGGGAACGAACGAAGTAGCAGGTATTGAACCGACCCAACCAATTGAACCAGTTGAATTAAGCAAACGAAACGATCTAACTGGATTAATGGAACCAAATAAACATAACACTTATAACAATGTAACAAAAAATAAAGAAATGACAAAAGTTTATGATGATGAAGTTAATACAATTTTAAATGACATTTTTAGTGGCGCTGATAAAAAAAAAAAAAAATTTTTAAATAATATTATTAATAAACAAGAACTAGAAAATCAGAGAGATGGTAAAAAAGAAAAAGGGGAGTTATTATCGAATGTTTTGGAAGAGTTACCATGTAATAAAGGTAGTACTGTAAGTGATAGTACTGAGGACAACAGTTTGGAAAATAATAATATATGTACAATTTTGGAAAACCAGAACGATCGAAGAAAATGGACTAGTGATATTCGAAAAGAAGAATCATTATTTTATCAAAAACTTTTTGGATTAAAAATTGACATTAATGACTTTTACTCAGAGGATAAAAAAGAAAAAAATGTAAACAAAACAAATAATACTTTTTTAGAAAATATAGATAATGAAGAAAAAGAGAAGGAAAATGTTTTAAATTTCCCAATAGCAAATAAAATAAAATGTATTAACATAAATGAAAATACTAATAATAGTTATGATACCAATTGGGATACTAATTTTGCCTCTAGTGATGGTAAAAAAAAAAAAAAAAAAAATATACTCACGTGTACAGAAATGCATGGTAAAAGTGTTGACGACGATAATAATTATAATAATAGTAGTGATAATAATATTAGTGATAATAGTAGTGGTAATGGTAGTGGTAATAGTAGTGGCAATAGCAGTGGTAATAGTAGTAGTAATAATAATAATAATAATAATAGTAATAATGATAATGGTTTAAACTGTTATTTAAATAATTCAAAAGAAATTGATTTTACGCATTTTTATACAATGTCTACTGATGCACTTAAAAAAGAAATATATAAAAAAAAATTTTTATTACCAATAGATATAACAAAACAGAGTTTAATAAATCGTTTAATACAAATATGTACATGTGAGAAAAACAAAATTTCATTTGATAATTTTCCGATTATTAGATATTATTTATTTGATTTTAATGCATCCACTGAAGAAATAAAATTATTAATATTATGTAATAAACATTTTTTAAATAAAAAAAATATAAATAAAAATTTTTTAAATACACTAGCTATAAATGAATTAAAATATCTTTTACACAAATCAATGGAAAATTTTCGTTTATGGGAACCAAATGATAATATAAAAAAAAAAATTTTAAATTTAAATAAAGATTTATTATTAAAACAAAATTTAAATACAACTGATGATATAAAATCTCAAAATTTATTAATATTGTGGAACGACTTTAAAGATTTTATGTTAAATTGTGTATACAATGTAGAGATAAATGAAAACAGTTACGAAATTTTTGAAAATATACAATTTCATAATTCAAATAGTAGTAACATACATGTAAGAGAGTATATAAATAAAATAAAAATGATCGAAAAAGAAAACTTGTTTGGTAACAATAATGGAAGTAATGACAATCCTAATAGCGACAGACCAAGTAATAACACAAGTAGTAATGTAATCAGTAACGTGATAAAAACACAAATAAATAAAAATACAATTGATAATAATGATTCATTTGAAACTGCACTAGCTGTATTAAATAAACACATAGAAGATAACGTAGGTGATAATTTACCAGATAAAATAGATCTAAAAAAAGCTATGAAAATTTTAAACGATAGAACACATTTAAAAAAAATTAAACTCTTATTTAGCAATACGAATGAAAAAAATAATGATCAAGATTATATTCAAAAAATTATTCAACTGATTTTGAAACATCCAAATTTTTTTGAAGTAAAACTAAGTGAAGATATTCTAAGAGCAAAACCTTATGACGAGTTAATCGTAAGTAACTAAAAAAAAAAAAAAAAGACATTACTATATGGTGAGTTGTATATCTATACGTACGTACGTGCGTGCATGTATATATATATATTAGTGTGTAAAATGTTATTTTTTATTTTTTTATATTTACTGCTATTATAGATGATGTTGGATAAACTACCCGCCGACCTACTAGAAGAGTTGTTATAACAAAAAAAAAAAAAAAAAAAAAAAAAATATATAATAAAATAAAATAAAATAAATAAACAAACAAATGACATAAAAAATAAAATGAAGACAAAACAAAGCAAAACAATAGCAGGGCTAACATTTTTTATTTTAAATTATGTTTTTGTTTTATTTTCAGTTTTTAAAGTGTATCAATTCGTTATTGCACTGTGTTTTATTTTTTTTTCAATTTGTGAATCAATACCCTTTTTTACATTTTTCTAAAACTTACCATTTAAAAATTATATACATTTTTAGTTACATTCTTTTTGCCTTTTACATTGTTAAAATGTTCATGTATTTAAAATAAAATAATTTAAAATGTTAGCAAATAAGATATGCATATGCATACATGCACATATATATATATATATATATTAATGTTTATAAAAGCATTGATGGTACTTAATATATACATATATGTATTTATGTGTATACGTAAAAATATATATTTTTAAATTACGGAAACGGCCTTTACACTAATAAGAATTAAAAAAAAAAAAAAAAAAAAAAAATTACACCTTGCTCCTTAAGCTTTTGCAAAATGCATTTCAAGCACAAAAGTTGATATGAATATGTGTAACACTTGTGTGACAATAGAATAGTTACATATATCCATGTGTATATAATTATTATATTTTTTATTTTTTTTTAAAGGCACTTTTTTTTATTAAATTATAATTTTTTTTTTTTAAAAATATATTGTTTTTCTTATTATAAAAATTAATATGATTTACACTATTTTACGAATTCTTTTTTAAATTTTATTATTATCACATGTCTAAATTTAGTTTTTTATTTTAATTTTTTAGCCACCTAGCTTGTTTTTTCGTTTTTTCATTTTTTATTTTATTTATCCTTTTTTGGTAGTATTCTTTTTATTTGCTTTATGCTACGTAACTCTTTTATTTTTTTTTGATTACTGTTGTGTGTGTTTTTATATGTGTTCTATTTTTATTAAAAACTCATTTAAACGTATTATATAGTATGTTTTAAGTTTATTTTTACACAAGGTAAACGTTTTAATTTATTAAAAATAAAACTCTGATAGATTAAAGCAAATGTAACATATACAATTTATACAAATACATCCACTAAAAAAAATGGGCATTACAACAAATATAAACATATGTATATGTATAAATACTCATCTCAAATGTTTGCTCAGTTAATAATAAAAATTATTAACAAGCAAAACAAAAAAACAACAATGAATACAATTACTTTATTTTTACTATTATATTTGTCAACTTAACAACAACAACAAAAAAAAAAAAAAAAAAAAAAAAAAAGAAGAAGAAGAAGAAGCTTATTATAATATCATTTCAGTTTCAAATATTATGTTCAGAGAATTATAAATTGTTTTAATTGTTTTAATTAATTTAGTTTTTTCATCTCTTTTAAATGTTTTAATTCTTTTATTTTTTAATGAAGGATCTTTGTCTTTGATATCTTTTCCTAATTTTTGATTTTGTAAAATAAGTCTCAACTGAAAAAATTTTTCAGTTGATTTAGGTTGTAGAACCATTAAAATAGGTAATAAACCTTTGTATGCCTTACTTATAACATCTTTATGCCTCTTTTGTAATCTATTATGATATACATCTGTCCATGATCGTATTATATCTAATAAATCTACAAAGGTTTTTTTTATTGTGGTAGCTATTAAATAATTATCTATTACTGAATAATCTTTGCCAAAATATAATTTGGTTGCTGGTTTTATAAAGGGAACAAAAGACAGAATGGCAGTTAGGAAGTAATTTTTTATATATAGCTGATTATTAGTTAATATTAAATTTTTCAGATGCGAAACTAACTGTTCATTTATAGTATTTCTAAAATAATCATCAGAAAGTATTAAAACAATATCTGCATTTTTAAAATTTTCATTCGTTTGTCTTTCTGTCTCTATTAAATTTCTAGCGACACTATTTATTTCGGGATATGTTAAAATTAGTTCCACTATATTTATATAGTAAATATCAGGTAATAATTTTATTATATTGTGTACATATTCGTTATTTGCTTCATTATAATACAATGGTTTTATATTTAAACATTGGTTCTTTTTTATGTTGCAATGTAAACTATAATCATGAATAAAAGTTTTATATTTTATGTAAGATGTATCATCATTTAAAGCTAATTCATTTGTTATCGTAGATTTTGACATCTTCTTTATATTTTTCATTAAATCACGTTTTACAGCTGTTTTTATATCATCTAATACTGACAAATATTCTGTAGGTTTTTTGGAAACGATATGCTTTATCATATTTTGTTTAATAGGTCGTATTATTTTGTTGTAAAAAAAACTATTTTGGTACGAATTAAATAAACCTAAAGAAGAGATATTTATTTTTCCTAATGAATTTGAAATTAGGTTTGGATTTTGTTTTAATATTTTATTAGAATTCTCATTATTTATGTTCGCTACACTTTTATCATCATCACTCTCAATATCATAATCCTTGTTTGTATTATAAATATTGTCATCACCATGACCTATTCCATGTGCACTACCATGACCTATTCCATGTGCATTACCATGACCTATTCCATGTGCACTACTATGACCTATTCCATGTGCACTACCATGACCTATTCCATGTGCA
>CABPSV020000677.1:0-10604 GCA_902459845.2 Hepatocystis sp. ex Piliocolobus tephrosceles
AAATAAATAAATAAATATATATATAAACACATATTTATATATACATGCGAATTCATTAATGCTTGTTTTTATATACATATAAATGCCAACTACTACCATATTGTCTAATTTCCAATAGTTTTAAAATTTATATTAATTATTATTTTTCTTTTTTAAAAGCTAAGCACACATGCAGTTTTTATTATTTTATTTATTTATTTTTTTTTTTTTTTTTCTTCAAAAGTTGTAAAAATTGTTAAACTTTTAAATGCATACAAAACGTTGTATACATTATGAAACAAAATCACATATTATTTTTTTATTAAACGTGAAAAAAAAAAATAAAAATATATATTATTTGTTATAACTATGACATGCGCATATATATATATATATATATATATATATATATATATATATAACTTATTAACGACAAAAAATAAAATCATATCAAATGAATAAAAAAAAAAAAAGGATGAAATGGGGCGAAATGAAATAATTAAGTGATACTAAATTTGTAACAATGTAAAAAAAGACTATTAAAAAAACTTAGCTTTAATTACTACACAAAAGTTTTAACATAAAAAAAAAAATAAATAAAAATAAAATTATAAATGAAGAAATGTAACATAAACAATGCACCTATAAAAAAAAAACTATGCTCCCACTCCCGAAATGTAACATTAACAACCCACCTATAAAAAAAAAAAAAAACTAGCCAATATAAGAACATGTACAAACAAAACAGCAACCCATCACATATCAAAGTCAATTAGCTTAAAAATGTCCTTAAGTTTTCGCTTATAATCTAAGTGACTATGTATAATTCCACTAGCATCGTAATTTTCTACATTTGGGATATTTACTGCAGATAAACCAGCAACATTTAGTTTCCACTCCATATATCTATATAAAAAGCCTAATAACCAATCATTCTTTGAGTATACATTAATTATACGATTAGTTACTACCATACGTATATTCTCCCAAATCCTAGTACTAGTAGTAGCTGGTAAACCAATAAATATTACATTACTAACTATATTATATAATTTTTTTAAATATAAATATTTTAAACAATAAAAAATAACACGTGCACCTACTGAATAACCAATTAAAATGACTGGTCTTTGTCCTACAGTATTTTTATCACTAAGTGCTTCAGCCAAAATTCGACCTGCTTGTTGAGCTCTTTCTCTTATTAATAAATATACATTATCCAAATTAGATGCATATTTTATTAAAGCTAATGGCCATGTTAAAGCTGCACTTAATGTACTTGCTACTGTATATTGTAACCATATTTTACTAGCTGTTAAAGCAAATTCTTGTGATAACATTGTTTCAATCAAAGAACCTAATGTTTTTAATAAATGATTTTCCCATTTTAAAGCATATAAATCACAATAACAATTAGGAAATACTTCTAACCATGGTTCTGTTATATCTTTATCTGTTTTTATTTCACCACTAACACAAACACTTACACTTAATGATTTAGATATATAACCATTTAACATTAAAAATTCAAACGTTTTTATATTTGCTATTCTTCTACTATATTTATATCCAGTCAATCCTGCACCACCAGCACCAAATAAAGAAATAATAAATGCTAAACCACTTGATGAAGCTAAAAATGCAGTTAAACTACTACCTCCAGCACCTAAAGCTGTTAATCCAGCAATAATACCAGGTGTAGCTAAACCAGCAGTAAAAGCTAATAATGCACCACCACCTAAAGCAGCAGCTGCTATTTTTACTCTTCTTATATTTTTTTTTTTTGATGTTTCATTAATTGATGCTTGTAATGCATTTATTAAGTCTGCAGCTAAATTCTCTTCTATTGTTAAAATTAATAAATCATTCATTTTTAAACATTTAGCAAAATTTTGAAAATATAACTGAATTCTTGCATTATTATTACCAGTCATAATATAACTTGTTATTAAATCTCTTAATATAACTGATTTTATATCTGGTCCTTTTATTGGTACACCATGTTTTAAATATTTATCTGCATCATTTTCATCGTAAATACTACTATCACTGCTTGAATACTCAGATGAATCTTTTAAACTTTTTCTTATTTTATGTTTTAAACTTTTTCTGTCATTTTCCAACACATTTACATCCATACTTTCACTCTCATTTATACCCTCCTCATTTACGCCCTCATTTATACCCTCCTCATTTACACCCTCATTTATACCCTCCTCATTTACACCCTCATTTATACCCTCATTTATACCCTCCTCATTTATACCCTCCTCATTTACACCCTCCTCATTTACACCCTCATTTATTTCACTACAGGTTGGACTATGTGTTGAATTACGGCCTGGGCTATATGTTGGACTAAGTGTTGGAGAATATAAACTCCTAATTTCATTTACTCCTTTTTCCATATCACATTTATCAATCTTGTCATACCCTCTACTACTACTATAATAACTATCTACGTTAATAGTAGAATCATTTTGTGGTTCTAAATTATCAATAAAAACATTTCGTTTCTGTTCTTTCTCAGAAACTATATCACTACAACCTGTGTTGCTTTCCGCATATTGAAAATTCATTATGTCCTTATCCTTTTTCTTCATATATAAAAAATTATCACTAACATTATTACTTACATTACTTATATTGCTTATGTTGCTTATGTTGTTTATGTTGTTTATGTTGCTTATATTACTTGCATCGTCTTGTACACTCAAACTGTTAAATACTTCTTCATTTTTTAAATTGTTATCATCCTTAACATTTTTCAACTCTATTTTGTTTTTATCATATACCTTTGTAATAACATTCTCTTGTTTTATATTTTCAGAAAATTTTTCTTTAGTTTTATTTGATGCAAATGAAAAATAATCATTTATTGCTTCTACATTATATGTTTCATTAATTTCTCTTTTCACATATGTATAAAAACATGAATTTTTTGGTTTATGTTCATTATTGTCATCATCTTTATCATTATCATCATCGTCATAAAATTTTTTTTTTTTTTTTTTTTTTTTTTTTAACTTGGAATGTTGTTCATTTTTTTCGTTCCCATTTTCATATTTATTTTGTTCATCTAAACAGCTATTACTGTCATTATTATTAACTATTATTTTATTGTTATTATTTTTTTTTTTTTCCATTATATTTGGATCAATATGTAAACTATCCTCGCTATGTTCACCAATACTACTACTATTACCACTATTATCACCACTACCACTACTTCTACCACTACCACTACTTCTACCACTACCACTACTTCTACCACTACCACTACTTCTACTACTACCACTTTCTCCATTTATCTCATCATCCGTGAATTCTTCAGAATTATCATCGAACTCCTCTATATGCGAATTCATTGTTTCATTATGCTCATCAATGTGATCATTTTGCCAAAAATCTATTTCGTTATGTAACTCTTCAACTACTTTTTTAAATTTATTATCAACTTCGATTTGTAACGGTTTAATTTGTTCTATTAAATTATCAACAAATGGTTTTTCACTTAGTTTATAAATTTTACGATCACCGGTTATATCACTTAACATTTGTCTATGTTGTAAAGGTTTGACTATACATTGATAAGCTAATGGATCTATAACTAACAAATCAGATATTTGTTTTAAAAAATTTATAGAAAGTTTATCTAAATGATTTTGTACATCTATATCATCTACTGAGTCAATATGTTTAATAACAATACATGCAAATAAAGCTAAAATATTTTCTTTTACTTCTCTTGGTAAATTAATAAATTTATTATTATTTATTGGTATATATTGTAACCGTAATGCTTCTAAATTTGCATTTAGTCTTTTTTTTTGCATTTTATTTTCTCTCGATTTTATATATGCATTTGTTTCCTTTTCTAAAGTGTTAGTAAGATCTTTAGTAGTAACCAAACATTTATCTAATAAACCGCTCGCATTCTTTTTTTTCACTATATTATTGATTATTTTATTATAATACAATAAGGGTGATGATGGTTCTATTCCGTATTTTTTTTTACATTCGTCTCCTTTTTCGTCACTTTTTTCGTCACTTTGTCCACCATTTTGTCCACCATTTTGTCCACCATTTTGTCCACCATTTTGTTTATCACTTTTTCTATTTTTCTTCCAATTAATAATATCATAAATATTTTTATTTTTGTTGTTGTTGTTGTTGTTATTACTTTGTTTTGTTACAACCTTTTTATTTTTTTTTTCGAACTCCTTTTTATTACTACTATCTCTACTACTATTGCTACTCTCATTTTTATCATACCCGCTTATATTTGCAAAAGAATTGTAACACCCAGTTTTGTTATAACCTTTTTTTATACTTATACGAAAATTAGTATCAGTTGTTTTTTTCTCATTCAATTTTTTATATGAAAAAATATCACTATTTGTAGTTATATTTCTACTAACATTATAATCACTAGTAATGTTACGACTACTATCAGTAAAATTAATATTATCATTATATTCAGGTCTCTTATATAAACTTTTTAAAAAAGCTTCTTCAATTTCTGCATTTTTTAAAGGACTTATATCACTTAAAAAAATTTGACCTTCTTCTATTTTCTTCTTTACATCCTTGTCAATAGATTTTACAATATGATTAGATTCGAGAGTTAACATATGTTTATTACCCCCATGAGTATTTTGTTTTTCGCTTACAAAATCATCATCGCTGCTGATATCTTTTTTGTGTTTACTTTTTAACATTACTTGAAAATAAATAAATAAATAAATAAATAATGCAAATAAATAATGCAAATAAATAATGCAAATAAATAATGCAAATAAATAATGCAAATAAATAATGCAAATAAATAATGCAAATAAATAATGCAAATCAATAATGCAAATAAATAATGCAAATCAATAATGCAAATCAATAATGCAAATAAATAATGCAAATACAATAAAATGCGATAAAAAAACAATATTAACTGATATAACAAAAAATTGGCGTATTAGTCAGAAAAAAAAGAAAAAAAAATTATGACTTACTCTATATGTGTTTTTATTATAAGCAATCATAGATTATACTTTTTCAAAAAGTATATACAATAGTGCGCGTATATATATATATATATATATAATACATATATTTATATTTATACTGTTATGAGTTTATAAATGCTTAACATGCAGATATACAAAATCATTGTATTGTTTGATGTATAACAATATTACTTTTTTTTACAAAATTAAAAACTTCATTTTATTCTTCATGCCAAACGTTTATTACTTTCTATAATAGTTTTCAAAAACGTCTTTTTTTTCTTTTTCTTTTTTTTTTTTTCAGTATAAAAAATGTATACATATATGTATTTTACGAAATTGTTTTTATTAAAACTTATTATTACAACATGTTAAATAAAAAAAAAATTTAAAGCTAAAAATTAAAAAGGTAAAAGTCCTTGTTCACTCTAAGTGTACATTTATATATATATATATATATATATATATATATATATATATATATCCTTATTAAGAATTTTTAAATATGCAATTTATTTTTTTTTCGTTTTTTTTTTATATTTTCAATTGAACGATTCGATTGGGAGTTAAAGAAATCAAAAAAATAAAAAAAATAAAAAAAATAAAAAAAATAAAAAAAGTAAAAAAAATAAAAAAAATAAAAAAATTAAAAAAATTAAAAAAAAAAAAAAAAAGGGGAAGAAAGAAAGAAAGAAAAAAAGGAAAACAGGAAAAAAGGGGAAAAAGAGAGGAAACAGGAGAGAAAAAGGTAAGAAAAAAAAAGGAAACAGGATAGAAAAAAGTAATAAAAAAAAAGAGAAAAAAGAAAGGCAAAAAGAATAAAAAAATAAAGGAGAAAGAAAAAAAAAAAAAGAATGAATAAAGCGAATAAAGCGAATAAAACGAATAAAGCGAAAAAGCGAATAAAGTGAATAAAGCGAAAAAGCGAATAAAGCGAATAAAACGAATAAAGCGAAAAAGCGAATAAAGCGAATAAAGCGAATAAAGCGAATAAAACGAATAATGCGAATAAAACGAATAATGCGAATAAAACGAATAATGCGAATAAAGTGAATAAATAATTAAAAAAAAAAAAAATAAAACACGTGATGTTTATTTGTATAATACTTTTTTTTTAATACCTCATTCTGTGTTTTTTCTTGTAATATAATTCTTTTATACAAAATTAATAAATAAATGTATGGGCTCAAGGAGACAAAAGTTTAAAAAGATTATTCATTAAACAACATTAGTAAAAATTCATAAAATAGTTCATAAAGAAATCCACATGCAAACATCAACAAAAGTAACATTAAAATAACAAGTATACCAAAAAAAAAGAAAAAAAAAAATTAAAAAAAATAAAACAATCCAAACCAAACATAAACAAATGTAGCTAACAGAACATAACGACCACAATGTAATAGTAAAATGTGAAACGTAAAAAGAAAAAAAAAGAAAGAATTAATTATAAGATTAGAAAAATGTAAATAAGCATACATATGCACATATATATATGTATGTACTAAATAGTACTGCATTTTTTCCTGTTTCAATTACAGGTAGGTGAAAGGAGAAAAAAAAAGGAACTCCAACTGACTGACAAGTTGCTCAATAACAATATATATATATATATATATATATATGTATATATACATATATATAGATATATATATTTTTTTTACCTACCTATCAGTAGTTCTTACCATGTATTATAACTAAAAATCAAATATATATCTTAAGTATAAATACTCATATATTTATTCACCTATTGTGTGTAATTGTTATTTTTTATTTTTTTTACATGCTTATCACTCGCTTGTTTTGTGTTTATGTTTATCATGTACATATATATATATGTATATAATTGATCAAAAACGTATGTACACTCATATGTATAATTGACAGAATAGGCTACAGGTGTAACAAATGAAAGGGGTTATATCTATATATCTATTTTTTTTATCATATATAAGCATTCAACATATAAAAAAAAAAAAAAAAAAAAAAAAAAAAAAAAAAAAAAAGTTTTACAAAAGTGGGGACATAAAAAAAATTACAATATAAATGAAAAGCCTTTGCACATTATTTATATCTATGTAGTTTAAAATGTTATTGTATGAAGAAACAAGTAAATACGTATATATGTAATATATATATATGCTAGTACCTACTTTAGTAGTATAACATTTCCCTCAAACTATTAAGAATCGTTTTTTTTTTATTTATTTTTTTTTTTTATAACATGATCAAAATAGCCAATTATGGTCCAAAAATTATGGTCCAAAAATTATAGTCCAAAAATTATAATCCAAAAATTATAGTCCAAAAATTATAAACCTAAGATTATGGTCTTAAAATTATGGACCTAAAATTATGGTCCAAAAATTATGGTCCTATAATTATAGTCCTAACAGTCAATATATGTATATAACCCCCTACCCCCAATAAAAAAAAAAAATACTATATTTCAAAATGTGAAACATTTACCTATCAATATAAAACGTTTTATATGTGTTGTCAGGAAAATATTTTACATAAGATATTACTCCGTTTTTCGATTGACTTATACCAGTATCTGTTAGTAGTAATTTATTGCCACAAAAAGAATTAGCTTTATAATTCAGTTGCATAGTATGCCCAACCACCATTGTGTTTGCTTTTAATAATTGTAATGCTTTATATAAAGTGGAACATACCATGTTTCTTTTAAACACATTATGACTAACTGATGCATAGTACCTATTTAATGTAGGTCCATAATTACAACAAATACATAGTTCTTGTAAACTATTTTTTTTCTCAATAAGTAATTTACAGTTATTTTCTATTTCTTTTTTACCTTCTAAGTTTATAAAATTTATACCATAATAAGCATAAAAAGGTAATACACCTGCATGTGAAAATATAATATTATTTATTTTTATGACAATAGGATAATTTATTAATATATTATAAACAGATTTATTTTTTTTAAACAATTCATTTCTATTATTATATTTATCTTGATCACTTTCTCTATTTTTAAATTTTAAACATATATTGTTTATTTCATGGTTGCCTAATAACATAATTATTTTACTGTTCATACTTTTTCCTTTAATATTATAATCTTCTATAAAAAATAAAATGTTTATATCGTCATAGTTAGGATCTAAAACATCACCTGTTATAACTACTAACGTATCTTTTTTAAGTATATTATTACTATTATCAATTATTTTTTCATTTTTTAAAATTTTTAACAAAGCATTCATATCTCCATGCAAATCACTTATACTATACAAATTATTTTTCCATTTTATATTTGAATAATCTACAATATCATCTTGTGTATAACTCTTTTGCCATAATGCAACAAAATATATAAAAAAAATCAGACTTACATATTTCATCTTTATGTGTGTTTCTATAAGTGTGTATGTATATGTGTTCTAATGCAATTGTATTGTACTGTAAAATAATTTATTGTTCAAGGGAATGTGGGAAAGTAACACAAAGCTTAATATATAGAGTTTAAATCATACTTTTTTTTTTTTTTTTTGGACCATATAATAGTTATATTGTCGTTTATATCCTTCAAATATGAACATGCATAAAATGTGCAAACATATTTGTCATTAAATAAATTAAATTATGAATTTTAATTTCCGGTCAAATGAACTGAAGAGGAATTATCTTTCTATAGTTTAAACACAATATATATATATATATATACATATGTATATATTATAATAAAAATTGATTACTGTTTTTTTACCCTTTGATCATATATATATATATTCACATATACATATATTTATATAGGAGAGAAAAAAAAAAAAAAAAAAACTTTTTTTTTTTATTTTCTTTAAAAAATGATAAAGTACTAACGAAAAGACATTATTTATAGAATATTTCAAAGTAAACATGTTTTTTTTTTTTTTAATAGCCTTATATAATATATATTTACATACATATAAAGTGAACGTTTTCGCTTAACTATATATTATTTCGTATGCATGTCACGTTATGTTACATACAAGTTATTAAAAAAAAAGAAAAAAAAAAAGAAAAAAAAAAGAAAAAAAATTATTGAAAGAAACTTTTTATTTAATAAAAAAAAATACAAAAATTGGGAAAAAATAAACATGTAGAAAAATAAAAGTATAGAAAAATGCATATAAATAAAAAAAAAAATATATTAAAAAGAGATAGCAAAAATGTAAAAAAAAATAAAAACACTAAAAGTATTTACAATTAGTAAAATTCATAAATTAAAACAAAAGGCTATGCTATAAAAATACGTCCAAGTATAAAAGGTATAATGGAGAGGTCACTCTCTACAAATATATACATTCATACATACATATATATATGTATTGTTTTTTCATTTTGTTCTTTATTTATTTATTCATTCATTTTTTTTTTTTTTTTTTTTTCTTTTGGAGAGGAACGGTGAAGAAGATACTTATCGATTCTATTTAAATAATAGTGGACTTATACATGAGGACTGTATCTAAATGTAAACATGTATAGTTACAATAGGGGTATAAAAACAATATAATTTTTTTTTATAACATGATCATCTATTTTTACAGTACTTCATTGTAGTTATTTATTATATATTTCATCTATTTCCTAATTTTTTTTTTTTTTTTTTCGTCTTTTATTGTAACAATCTACCAAAAAAAACATGTGGCCTAAATACAAAGATAGTTTAATCCATAAACTAAAAAAAAAACAAAGTTACTTAGTATAAATTAGAAAAAAAAAATTTGTATGAACAAATGATATGAAATATGTTGCATAAAAAAAAAAAAAATATTTATAATCAATTGTTATAACAGCATTGTGCGTTTTTTTTTTTTTTTTTTTTTTTTTTTTTTTTTTTTTTTTTTTTTTTTTTTTTTTTTTTTTTTTTTTTTTTTTCCAACATAATAAATATAGCTAAAAGTTAAACTTTTACTTGTACTTATACATACGTACTTAACGGACATACTTAAATCCTTTTTTTTTTTTTTTTTTTTTTTTTTTTTTTTTTTTTTTTTCCTACCGTTGTTTATGTTACTTTATTTTTTATTTTTTTCCCATTTATTTTTTATATTCTATATTTATGTTCCCATAAAAATTATAAAATTTTACATAAATTTATTTAAATTAAATTTTGTGTACACTGTGAATTATATTTACTCATATACTTTTGTAAATATATATAGTTATATATTTATGTATTTACATAAACTCACTAAAATTTTACCTTAACTGAGGAGTTACAAATTTTTTACAGCTGTTTAAAAAAAAAAAAAAAAAAAAAAAAAAAGTATATTTGCTTGCAAGTTTAATAATTTATGAGCATTATTGTACATTATTTAGCATACCAACTTTCGGCCATTACCAATTCTGTGAGCGTCGGTATATACGTTGTACGTATAATATAAATATAAATATATAAATATATATATATATATATATATTTCCTTTTTTTTTTTTTTTTTTTTTTTTTTTTTTTTTTTTGTGTATATACAAATAAACAAACACCAATACAGCTAAAACTACGTATGACATTGCCCATATATAAAAGTGTATTTATGTATGTATATAATATATGCAATAACGTACATATATAATAAGAATTAAATGTTTTTAAATCCTAGCATAAAT
>CABPSV020000678.1:0-10740 GCA_902459845.2 Hepatocystis sp. ex Piliocolobus tephrosceles
AATAATAATAATAATAATAATAATAATGATAATAATAATAATAATAATAATAATAATAATAATACTAATAAAATAATAACAATAGTAATAAAACAATAAAATATACTCGAAATTATTAGTTTAAAAAAATATACAATGAAAAAGATTTTAAAAAAAAACTTAAGATTATATTTCAATTGAGTTAAACATTATGATAACAAAAGATAAAAACAAAATTTATGTAGTCATATATCCAAATTATGATAAAAATGCAAAACAGTAACAATACAAAATGTATATTTAATGCTTAATATATATATATATATATATACGCATGTACATGCATAATTGCATACAATATAATATTTAATATATTCGGCATTTTTTTTTTATAAAACAAATACTTTACACAAATTGTATAAACACATATGTAAAAACATTTAAAACGAATGTTTCAAAAATATGTCTTTACAATGCATATATATATATTCGATATATTAAAAATTGTTTTACTGCCACAAATAAGTCCATATACATATATGCGGAAAATGAAATATTTTTGTGCCATTTTTATATAACACATGGGGACTATTGTAAAAATGATCCTAGGTGATATTATATATATATATATATATTTGAACATAATAACGTATGACATTTGAGTAAAGGCGCTATTTAAAAAAAAAAACAGTGAATCTTTTATACTTGGCATGTACACATTACTGTATCATATACTCATAAATATTATATATATGGCGGCGGAAAATACAAAATAAATAAAAAAAATAAAAACAACAAAATAAAATTTAACTTGTATATAATAATCATTTTTAAGTAATTAGTATAATACAAAAAATGAAAAGTTTTTGTGCATACAAACACTTCTATGTTAACATACAAAATGTATCATTTTTTCAATAGATATAAAAAAGTTTAAGTGTATCATATCGATGATGTAATAATATATAAATGTTTAAAAAGCTTTTCATGTGTCGAACATGTACACATATATATATATATATATGTTTGCAAAACACTACTATATGACTGGAAAAAAAGCACAAACAGATGTTGATATATTTATATATACACGCAAAATATTTTTACATTAAAGTTAATAAATATTACAAAGCGTAAATCAAAAACTTATTTTTATGCTAGTAAATTTGCTTAAAAAATCAACTAATTTAACTTTATGACAAAACAAATAAAAAAAAAGAACAAAAATGAATATATAAACACGTATATATATATACATATATATATACAATACTTTTTGTATACGCTTTTACACAATAATTTTTGATAAAACTACAGACATATATAACTTAATTGATAAATTGGAAATACTAATTGTTTTTTTTTTGTTTACTCATTTAAATTTTTAACATTTTTAATTACTCCAAATATAAATAGTAGTGTAATATGTTAATAAGATTAAAAATATAAAATAAAATTAAAAAAAATGTTATGTCAAAAATAAAATCATTGATACATAATAACACCGCAAAATATAAAAGCTATATTTATTTAATTTTTATAATATATTATAAATACATAAAATTATAATGGTCAATTATAACAATATTTTTTATTTTGTTTTTATTTTATTTTATTTTTTTTTTTATACACTAAATAACACAAACAATATGTACATATTACAAGCGCGTTTATGTACATATGCATATACATATATTTGTATGTAAAGCTTTAATGCAGAATAAGCCTTCTTTTTAAATGTTGATGTTATATACCATTAATGTACATTAATATAAAAATAAATAAATTTATTAATCAATGAATTAAAAATTAAATTGACACATACAAAAATAAAAAAGTAAATAAACATACAATTAGGGGATTGTAATTTATGGTATTTAAAAAAAAAAAAAAAAAAATATTTTTTTTCTCCTTCCATTTAACATGAATAAAAAAAAAATATATTAATGCACATTCAAACATACGTAAATAAGTATAAAAACATGCTATAGAAAGAAAAAAAAAAAAAAAAAAAAAAAAAAATAGTAAAATAGTTTTACATATATAATATTACTCTTATAGTATTTTTATTAAGTATTTGTCTAAAAAAGTGTTAAGTGTAAAATATTGTGTATGGAATACAAAAATATGTATATATGTATATATATACACAAATTTATCAACTTTCATTTTTCATAACAATTTAGAATGAAGCCTTTTTTTACTTTTTATCATCTTTTTTTTTTTCAATAAAATACATCATAAACATTTTACTTATATTATAAGGCCATAATTTTTTTTTTTTTTTTTTTTTTTTTTTGTACATATTAGTTTAACAAATAAAACAATGTACAATTAATTTTTCTAAATATGTTTATTTGTTTCCTTTTTTTTTTTTTTTTTAATTGTTAACGAGTAAAATAAGAAAGGTACATATATGTATATATATTACAAAAGAAGGGGTAAAAGAAATAAAAAAGGCTTATTTCGTTTTAATAATATACAAATATGTATCTATAAGAATTTGAGATCCTATGGAAATGTAATGCATAAAACTCCTTTTTACAATAATATATCGAATGTAAGAATGTTTCAAAAAGCAAACAGATTATATGCGAATGAATGAGAAAGTGGTACTTTAAAAATAGTTTAGAACTTGTTACTTTGTAAAACGTTAACTCTGATGTGTAAAAAAATAAAAAAAAACAAATAAACCTTTTTTATTTTTTTTTATTTTATATGATTAATTTGTTTAGATATACTTACATATGTCCGTATATATATAAGAGCCGCTAAGCGCCATTTAATTTGTATTAAAATTGTATATTTTTATGAGTAGCCTCTTCATATTTAAGCATTATACTATATTATTCAAATGTATAACTTATACATATATTTGTGCTCCTACTTACAATTCCCTTTTTTTTTTTTTTTTTTTTTTTTTTTTTTTTTTTTTTTTTTTTTTTTTTTTTTTGCTTTTTAAAAAGTACTAATTTTCTAAGACGCTGTAAAAAATAAAATGGAAATAAAGATGTAACATAACAATGATATAATTTATATAAAAAAAAAAAAAAAAAAATCAATTTGTTGAAAGTAAAACAAAATTGTACGTTATGATTACACAGACATGTTGTATGTTACTTAAACAAGCTTAAACAAACTATTATACGCGTTGACATATAGATAAATATCTATGTATGTTATGCGAGTAATTTTTATAGAGATTTCTATTTTTTTTTTTTTTTTTTTTTAATATTATTTTAATTTTTACTTTTATACTCATGTTTATTCTTTTATACTTACATGTTTATTCTTTTATACTTATGACTTTTTTATTTTTCTGTTAACATTCCCATAATGTCATAATCAACCAATATAATAATTTCCAACGTAGCTGGGAACAATTTAAAAGTTTTTCCTTTTTTTTTTTTTTTTTTTTTTTTTTTTTTAACTTACAGGTTATATTTTAATT
This sequence comes from Hepatocystis sp. ex Piliocolobus tephrosceles, assembly GCA_902459845.2. Lineage (NCBI taxonomy): Eukaryota > Apicomplexa > Aconoidasida > Haemosporida > Plasmodiidae > Hepatocystis > Hepatocystis sp. ex Piliocolobus tephrosceles. Next base: position 3,431 of record CABPSV020000678.1, read on the forward strand.
TATTACTTTTTTAATATTGTAAACACTTTACGCAAGTAACAAACTGTATATAAATTTCGGAACATAATTATAAAACATATACAAATATAATATATATAAAAAAGATCTATTTATAATCACAATTTGGTATTATTTTTTTAAATCATGAAAACGTATACATATGTGAATATATAAAAGCATATGCGTGCGTACATATATGTAAATATATATACATATTAACGAGTTACTCTATATACGTGTTTTTATTGAAAGTAAAAATCTTTACATATTTAGAGAACAAAAACGGCTATTCATTCCCTTATACATTTTGAAAAAAAAAAAAAAAAAAAAAAAAAGAGCTTAAAATGTATAAATATAAATAGATAAAAACACTTCATAATTTGTAGTATTGTTTTTGTATAGAAAAAAAACTTTATTTTGTTCATTTATCAATTTTTTTTTACTTGCTCGCTTTTGTGTAGCCACTCTTATAAGCTCATTTTTCTATATCCACTTTTATATGTTCGCTTTTTTAAAAACTTTGTATAGTTAGATATACATATATATATATATATATATATATAATTTTACAATGAGCCATCACCAGAATTTTGACATACACAACTTAAGAAAATTTGGTAAGTTAGGAGTCAGCATAGGAGCAATACTGGGAGTAACATCTTTTGGTAGCTGGTTATTAAATAATAGTTTATATAATGTAGAGGCAGGAAAAAGAGCTATAAAATATAATAGATTATTTGGGTTATCAAATAAAATATATGGTGAAGGTACCCATTTTTTAATACCATATTTTGAAAGAAGCATAATTTATGATGTTCGAACAAAACCTAGAGTATTAATGTCTCTAACTGGATCAAGGGATTTACAAATGGTTAATATTACATGTCGTGTACTTTCCAGACCAAATGAATATAAGCTAGTAGAAATATATAGGACATTAGGGAAAGAATATGATGAAAAGGTATTACCATCCATTATTAATGAAGTATTAAAAAGTGTTGTAGCACAATATAATGCTTCTCAATTAATTACACAAAGAGAAGTTGTTAGTAAATCAGTAAGAGAACAACTGGTTCAACGAGCTAAAGATTTTAACATTCTTCTTGACGATGCATCAATAACACATTTAAGTTTTAGTACTGAATATGAAAAAGCAGTTGAAGCTAAACAAGTAGCACAACAAGAAGCAGAAAGAAGTAAATACATTGTTTTAAAAGCAGAACAAGAAAAAAAATCTACAATTATTAAAGCTCAAGGAGAAGCCGAAGTAGCTAAATTAATCGGGTTAGCTGTTAAAGATAACCCTGCTTTTATGGAATTAAAAAAAATTGAATTATCAAAAGATGTTTCAAATATTATCTCCAAATGTCAAAATAAAGTTATGCTATCTGCAGACTCGTTACTTATGACTTTTGCTAAATAGGTATTGTATATGTGCAAATAGACTCGAAAAAAAAAAAAAAATATAAAATAAAAAGTTTATATAAACTATGTAGTAAATATATATAAACATGTACTTATACGTATGTGAATACTTTTTATATATGAAACCAAGTTGGATATTGCACTAGAAATAGTTAAAATTTACACGTTTGTGTTTGTTAATATGTTTATAAATCCAGATACTCATCAAGTTATTTGTGCTTTTTTATTTTTTGTAAAAACTGTAATATTTGTTGTAAATTCTTTTTCCATAACTTGTATTTTAATGTTACATTAAAATACCCATATTTTTTAATTTGTATACATATATATATATATATATATACATACTAACATGTATGTATGTATATATGTGTATATATATTTTACTAATTTTTTTTTACTTATTTTAAAATTTGTTTTATAAATTAACCAGAATTAAACGACTTTGTTTAATGCCTTTATTTTTTATAGTGTTTGCAATTAACTTTTTTGTATTATATCACATTGAAAGAAAAAAAAAAAAATAAAAGTGAAGTTATTTCAGTGCGTTTGCTTATAGTTGTATACATAATAAAACTATATTTATTACTCCTTTTCTTCGTCGCATAACAAATTGTCCTTAATAATATCGTCCTGTTTATTGAACATATTTTTGTGTACACATGAGAACATTACGGAGAAGATGATAAATAAAAACACAGCACCAAATAAGTGGACAAACATACATACAACATGTGCATAATTGTCATAAATACACGCACTTTTATTTTTATTTTTTTTTTATCTTTTTTGTACTTACATCTAGCTCAATTAAATTGTCAGGATAATTCATAAAATAGTTGTAATATTCGCATGATCTAAAAAAAGCATAATTTTTTTTTTTTTTTTTTTTTTACATAAATATAACTAATCTATGGTATGTGTAGACACACGTTTATTGAGACATCTGTTCTCTTTTTTTTTTAGATTAATTACATGTTTGTATATTATAAAAAAAAAAAATTACTTATATTACTATTTTTACCTTATTTGATACGTCTTTGAACACCATTTATGTATATGCGAAGCATAATGAATTTTTTGCTCCGCATCAAACTCGAATCTTCTATTATTCTTAATTTGTTCATATAGGAAATTCATTTTTGACGACTTGGTACTTATTTCTGCTACAAAACCTTGCAGTTCATTTTGACTTAATTTGCATATTTCTTTTATATCAATAATTTTTTTTTTTTGGTTCATTTCGAGTAACGTTTCAATAAAATCATTTATTTTCAGAAGGCCTGAGTGAAAAAATTTATAAATGGTAGGGTTAAATTTAAAACACAAAATAAATAAGTAAAAATAAATAAATACGTGTGTATATGTATATATGTATAAGCACCCTTTTGGGGGGGGGTGGGGATAAAAAATTCCCTACCTTCATTATTTTCATCTAGCACATTAAACAGCTTCGTTAATGTTGTTTCCACCAGTTCTAATGCAGGTATGTTTGTCTATAAAAATAATATAAAACAAATAATATAAAACAAATAATATAAGCAAAAAAAAAAATAAAACAAACGAACGTATTTACAGTAAGCACAATTTACATTATGTATAAAAAAAAAAAATAAAAAACTATCAACACTGTATAAACTATAAAATTATAAAAATTCATGCTATTTTTTCAACATATAAGTAATTCATTTTATTCATGATTTTGTTATATATACGTTTTTTTTTTTTTTTTTTTTTTTTTTTTTTTTTTTTTCTCTTTAAAAGCAGTTTCACTTGCTATACCGCTTCCTTGCTCTTTCTAACAATGTCCCTATTTTTCTGATTCCCTTTTTTCGAATCATCATCTTGATACTCTTTTTTTTTTTTTTTTTCATTAATTATGTTATTATATATTTTTTGCATATATTTTAAGTTAATACTGTTTATTATGATGGTAACTGAAGTTTGTAAAAATAATAAGATGTCGACGTTTAAATTTGTGTCAAAATTTAACGAACATAATATTATATGAATAATATTTTTATTTAGGTATAATTTGTCACAGCCATCTAACACATTTTTACAATTGCATATATGAATTTTTTTTTGATTTTTCAGATTATGCTTTAATAGCTCTTCACATAAGTATTTTTGTAGTAACTTTTTATCTTTTTCGAATATGCTATTTTTTATGCCTTCAAATCTGTAGTGGTAGCAGTAACATTAGTAGTAAAAATAAAAGTATGAAAGATGAATTAAAAATAAATGAATGTACAAGCTTAATTAGCAGCAAAATAAGTAATAAAAAAAACGGATGCGATTTAGTATATATTTGATGCATTTTTATCTCAACTATGCTGGATATGCCTACTTATTTTTGTTTCGCTCACTGCAAAGTTTTATAACATAATAAACGAATATATTGATGAGTAAAAAAAAAAAAATAAAAAAAAAAAAAAAAAAAAAAAAGCATGAACGGATAAGTACATACGTACAATAACACACACATATGCATATGCACTACCGTAGCCGTAAAACGACCTCCTTTAAATTTTTGTAATACACATAATTGTCATCGTTAAAAGAAAATACGTTAAGTAACAGTTTATATTCTTGCCTCGATATTATATGGTCATTTTGCAAAAGGGCTTTTTTTAAAACATTTCTATGTACATATCCGCTGTTACCTGTATCAACTTGTTTAAACTGGAAGCAAAAGTTTTCGAACATATACTTTAATTCCATTGAATAACATTCATAAATTAATTGTTTATACAAAACTAGATCATCTATAGTCATTATATTATAATATCCTCTATTTATTTTTAATTCATATAAATATCTTGGCAAATTATATAAGTAGTTATTATACTGTATATACCCATTGTGTTCTTCCTCATTAGCATAAGATATATATAATAAAAAATCATAATAGTTATTTGTGAATATATATTTATAATATTCATTGTTTTTATTAAAAATAAATATATCTGAATCAATTTTTATATTATCTAAATTTTCAAAAAATATATTATATCCATTAAAATTATTATTTTTATATAAATCAATATATTTAATTAAATCAACCTCTTTATTATTAATGTTAAATAACTCAGATAAATATTTGGCTTCATCTTTTATGATTTCATTATTCTTTTTGCTACTGTCGTCAGCTTTATTATCATTATTGTTACTTTTATTAATTAAATCATTAGTGTTATTACTACTGTTTTTTTTTTTGTCTTTTTTTTTTTCTTTTATCAGATTATCATCGTTAGTGTTGTCTTCTTCACTACTATCACCATTAATAGAATACGTTGTGTCATCTGACTCAAAAAAAAAGTACTCTTCTTGCGGTGGTATGTCTAAATATGTTTTTTCTCTTTTTTCTAATAAGTTTTGTAAGTAGTAAAAACTAATACACATTTTGTGGTTAACCATTTTTAAAATTTCCACGTAATAGTTTTGCTTCAGTTTGCCTAGAAAACAGTTATAAGACAAATTAAACATGTTAAACTGAACATAACAGGTAAAAATGGTTAAAAAAAAAAAAAAAAAAAAAAAAAAAAACGATAATTTGTTATGTTTATTTATCTTTGTTTATTCCATTTTTCTATTTTTGTAAGAACTTTTTTTTTTTTTTGTAAGTTATACCTTTCTGTTTAATGTCCAAATCTTCAAAATAAGAATATAAGCAACTTCTTAAAATTGACCACGCTTCATTTAATTTAGCATTTTCTACACTTTTAGTAACATTTTTTTCAATTTTTTCGTTGTTAGTAGATATTGTTAAATCTGTCTGCGAACTAATTTTGTCTAAAGCGTACGCCTCTTCATAAAATGTCTTCTTTTGTAATGATATATCTTCTTTTTTTACATACTTTTTATTTTTATTTTTTTCTTCTTCTTCTTCTTCTTTCTTTTTTTTTCTTGCTGTTTCTCGTTCTTCTTTAATTTTTTGTAAAATCTTTTGTACATTATCCTCCGAAGTGGGTTCGACAAACCTAGTTTTCATAAACCTACACAGAGGTAATAATAAAAAAAAAAAAATAAAAAGCTAAAAAATAGTAGTGTACGATAAAGCGAACAAACGGTTTTAGTGCCAACGGTATATATATTTGTTTGTTTGTTTTTTTTTTTTTTTTTTTTGCTATAACTCAGATGATAAATCTATTTTATTTCTTAATTTTTTCTTGTCTTTGATCAACCTAAAATTTAAAAAAAAATTAAATAACACTATGAATGTGTTGTTAAATATAAATGATTACAACCACAACACTTAAAAAGAGTATTTATATATACACACGCACGTATATCTTCTCTCCTTATTTTTACAACATCAGATATAAAATGTTAATATCAGAGCCATAGAAGATAAAAAAAAAAAAATTTACTTATCAATCCAGGCTTCATAATTTAAGTTCATTTTTAAAGTTCTGGATAAATTTTCATTCTCGAATTTAAAAGACACAAAATATTTTTCACCAGCATTAGCACTTGAATAACTTAGATAGCTATTTATTATTTTTATTTCCGTTATGATAAAATATGCATTTATTGTGTACTTCGGAACAAATTCATTTTCATTTTTTTCAAAAAAAGTAACATCGTAGCTATATTAAGTTGAAATGCAAAAAAAAAAAAAAAAGAAAAAAAAATGTTGCATTTTTCAAAAGTTATTATTACACATTCAAAAAAAAAAAAAAAAAGAAGAATTATACTACATTTTAAACATGTGAACATGTAAAATTAAAAACTACATGCATCAACACATAATTAGATACATACTAGTGCTCCCTTTTCTCTTGATTATATTCTTTAACAACTATTTTGTAAGAATACCTGAGTTATAATGACAAGAGTGTATGTATATAGATTCAATTAATAACAAAATAAGAACTTGTACATGTACACATCATACTTCAAGTTTTTTGTATATATATATATATATATATATATATACATGCCACTTTATTTTTTTTTTTCATTACTTGTTTGTCCATTTATTTATTATACTTATAAGAAACTCAACTTTTTCGTCCATTTTTTTTTTTTTTTTTTTTGCACCTAGTAAATAAAAAAGTCTTATTAATGGATAACTACAAGCATAACTAATAGTTTATTTATTTTTGACAAGCTGATTATTTTATTTTATTTTTTTACTAAGTGTTTTTTTTTATACAATGATGTATATACTTACAAACTTTAAAAAAAAAAACATTAATAATTTATACAGAAACATAAGCAAATATATATATATATATATATATATAAATACTGTTACATTTTGTCTTATTTATCTATTTTTAAGAATGTATTTTTATGCGTACATGAATATATATTTACACTTAGAATTTCCTTTTTTTACACTTTAAGAATTTATGTTAAGTTCAAATTTTATATTCATGTTATATTTAACAAATAAAAAAATATATTCACGCCTTTTTTTTTTTTTTTTTATCCTACTATTTACATAATTCTATTACTTATATAATTATATTATAAGAAATATGTGTTAAAAACAAAAAAACAATTTTAAAGTATTTTTTAAAATAAGAATGTCTTTTATTTTGACCGTTATTATAAAGCCACTTTTAAGAAAAAATGCCAAAAAAAAAATAAAAAATGTTATAAGTAAAATGTCAGCCAAAAAAAAAAAAAAAAAAATTGGTAATAAAAAAATATAAAAAGGTTTGTTTAACAAGGTATATAAAGGAACAAAACATTTTTAATGCGAACATAAAACATGTGCACTGCTATGTAAACAATTATACAAAATTCATAATAAAATATAAAATAAAAAAATAGATAAACAAACGGGTTAGTAAACTAAGCAGATGTGTGTTTAGGGAAAACGTACTAATAAGCGACTGAGTCAACAAACACATCACTATGTCACTAGTAAT
>CABPSV020000679.1:0-10705 GCA_902459845.2 Hepatocystis sp. ex Piliocolobus tephrosceles
ACATATATACATGTTCATTAATTTTTTTTTTATTTTTTTTATTCTTTATTTTTTATTTTTCATTTTTTATTTTTCATTAAAGGCGTTATAGACACATGACAACATTACTCACATTATGAAAGATCTATTTTGTTTTTTTTTATATTTTTTTATTTTTTTTGCATGTGAACAGATTATAAAAAATAATTTAAACGGTTTGTTTGTGAAGAGTAAAGAATTAGAAAATGGACAAATATCAGATAAAAATGTAATTGATAAAGTAGAGACAGGAAAAAGTGAAGAAGAAGAAAAAGTTAATGGGAGTGAAGAAAAAAAAAAAAAAAAAAAAAAAAAAAAAAAAAAAAAAAAAAAAAAAAAAATAATAATAATAATAATAATGAAAGTTATGAAGATATAGACATTGGAAGTTTAAGTATATTACCCGAACCAGATGAATTATACAATTTTTTAATAAATGAAGAAATGAACGAAAATGAAAAAAATAATTTTATAAATAATCCAAGTATAGTTAAAGATTCAAAAAAAACAATTATAAAACAAAAAATATCAAAGTCTTATTTTTTAGAATTGTATAAACAAGCATTAAGTTATTTTGATATAGATGGATATAATTTTTTAATAAATAAAGTAATGCATAAAGACTATAATAATAGATTTGTACAAAAAACAAAAAGATTAAATATGTCATATGTTCATTGTGATAAGAGAGTTAGTAATAAAGATACTGCTGGAAACATATTAAAAAGGAGGAGAAAGAAACAAAAAAATCCAAAAAATAAGGATAATAACAGTGGTAATAACAGTGGTGATAATACACAATATCCTGGTGGTGCTATACGAGCAAATTATGGAGAAAACTTAAGCCAATGGATGAAGTCATCTTTAGAAAATATAGAAACACCTAAATCGATTAAAGAACCTGGATTAGCAAATATGTTAATACAAAGTTTAAGTATGGTTAGAGGTTTAATACAATCTGTTGCGAGTACAGTTGTAGATATTGTACCTCCATTAATTCCTCCTCCTTTTTGGATTAATAGACCTTTACCATGTTTGCCTATGGTTACTGGTAAAAATTGTTTAGGATCTATTTTATATCCTATTACAGCTTCTGAATTTGTAACAGCAAATATAACAGATTCCATTATGAATGGTATTATAGCTAGTTTCCCTTCAAAATATGCAGCAAAAATTGGAAAAACATCAGATGAAAGATATAAGTTATGTGCTATGACTTATTTAGGTATGTATTGTGCTTCTTTATTTCCAATATGTTGGCTTCCTATAGGATTAAGAGTAGCTGAAACAATGTCAGTTTGCTTCCCACAATGTCTAGCTACATTAATAGCATGTCCTGGTTTTTGGCTAGATGATATAGAAGGACCTTGTAGTAATGCATCTGTTCCACCTTTCTGCTCATTTTCAATTTTTATAAATCAAAAAATTGTACCACCACAATTAACAAGTTATGATACATCCCATTCTTATCCTGTTACTTGTCCATCTGAAGATAAAGATTATGATATATCTGATAATTTATATGAACACGATCAGGAAAATAAACAAAGCATTTTTACAAAAGAAAAAAAAAAATATAATAATCTAAAGTTACCTGTTTATTCACCTTTAGTTACTGATATATATGATACACATGTGGGTATAAAAAAAATAGAAACTTGTCATTGTATGAATATAATAGATTTATGTACAAAACATTTTGCCATTCCTGTTGTGAATGATAGTAGTAATACATTTATTGATTCGAGACATGAAGAACCGGTACCTATCCGTTTAAGTATAAAGAATAAAAGGTGTTGTCAGACTTGCAAGCCGATATGGTTACTCCTGCGTCCTTCGAAAAAAAAAACATTGTCGGAATATAAGTTAGCATAGCATAGCTTATATTTGATAGTTTTTTTTTTTTTTTTTTTTTTTTTTTTTTTTTTTTTTTTTTTTTTTTGCTTCTGTTGTATTAACAAACGTGGATGTTCCACTTACAAAACAAGTATGTTTTTATTTTTTTATAACATGGTATTTATAACATGGTATTTATAACATGGTGTTTATAACATGGTATTTATAACATGGTGTTTATAACATAGTATTTATAACATGGTGTTTATAACATAGTATTTATAACATGGTATTTATAACATGGTATTTATAACATAGTATTTATAACATGGTGTTTATAACATAGTATTTATAACATAGTATTTATAACATGGTATTTATAACATGGTGTTTATAACATGGTATTTAATATTTTTATTTTTAATCGAATAAACTATGAACATAACTTATACGGCTTGTAATGACAAAGTGACATAATAAGAGAAATGTACAAATAAAATAATAACTTAACAAAAAAAAAAAAAAAAATATTTAAAAAAATTGTTGAAAAAATTGAAGTCTAATGTGACAAGTAGTCACTTGGTTTAATCGAACAAAAAAAAAAAAAAAAAAAAAAAAAAAAAACACTAGTAAATAAATAAATATTTCATAAATTACAAGCTGTTATGTTTATTAACACTTTTATAAAAAAATAAAAATAACAGTCCAGTCTAAAAATAACATTAACTCATATCGTTTAAGAAAAAAGATTTACATAAATATATATATATATATATATTTATTTATTTTTACGTGTGCATGTATAAAAGTGTTTATGACACCAATGTTAACAAAATAAGTTTTTATTCACTTTTTATAATTTATCAAAAAACTATATAATTATTTCATTTGCCAATTTCATGTAACCTATCCTTTTTCCAGATCTATGTGGTAAAGGGTTCTGATCATCTAAAAAAAAAAAAAAAAAAAAATGGATAACAATGCAAAAAATGGATAACAATGCAAAAAATGGATGATAATGGACATACGGGTTAAAGATATGGAACACGCCGTATTTCCAGTATAGGCGTTGATACGTTGTGTCTTCCTTTGTTCTTCTACATTAGGTATAAGATTAATCTGAAAAAATATATTTATTTGTATAAATATATATATATATATATATATACACAAATAACCATGTATACATGCGTACGTATATGAATGTATATGTACATATTTTTTCCCCTGTTCTTACGTTTAAATTCCCCAATTGTTTTATTATGTTTACTTTGGTTTTACTTTCTACATAGTTTTTAGGTACACAATTAATCTATAAATATATGCAAATATATATACGTGTGTGTGTATAGGTGTATAGGTGTATAGGTGTATAGGTGTATGTATATGTATGACCACATGGTTAGCAAATAAAAAAACAAAACCAGTATGATAAAAAAAAAAAAAAAAAAAAAAAGAATAACCTGTAATTGAGATTCATGTATATATGTGTTTCTTCTACCAGACACAGGATTTAAAATATTTTTTTTGGGATATAGCGATGTCTTGAAAGTAAAAAAAAAAAAAAAAATAAGTAAAAATAATTCATATATATATATATATATGTTTTTATTTATTTATGTATGTAGATGCATAATAATATATACATATGGCAGCACAAAAAAAAAAAAAAATAAAATAAAATAAACTTTCTGTCAGATTATTTTACTTTTTTTTAGATTATATTTTATTTAAAATGTACTAACCTCTAAATTTGTATTATAATTACATTTATTTTTTTTAGGTATGTATGTATCTTTGCTCACTTTCGGTACTAAACATGTCTAAAAAAAAAAAAAAAAAAAAAAAAAAAAAAAAAAAGCTGAACAGGAACAAACTATCTTCATATATAAGTTGTATAGCATATTTTTATTTTTTTTTACAACTTCGTACTTTTAAAATGTGTAATATGTATAATATATGTAATGTATGCACATACCAATAAATTATCAACGTGTTTATATATTTTTTTAGGTGGTGTTAATTGATATTGTAGAACATCAACACCCCACCTGCAAGGGTTTTTTTGTTTAATATAAGAACTTATTTTTTTCTTTGGACTAAAAAAAATAAAAATAAATACGTACATGAATATATACATACATACATACATGAATACATGATAAGAAACACAAATATAGTCAAGCGTAAACAAATTAATTTTTGTATTTTTTTTTTTTTTTTTTTGAACCTATTTTTATCTCTTTGATCTTTACTGTAAAAGTAGAATAAAAAATAAAATAAAAAGTGGTTATGTATGTAATGCTTTATAATTAAAAATAATAGCAAGTTTGTAAATATACACAGGTGCACATGTGAATATGTCATATACTTTATTTCAGTTTAAAAAAAAACAATAAATTATATTTTTGTTATTAATCGATTCTTACGTATCATCCGTAAAAATGTAAAGGTTCCTAATGTCTGGTATATGTTTTTTCCCATATTTTTTTGTTGATAAATTAGTTTTTTCATTTTCTATTAAACTTTTCATATCAACAGATGTTTTTAAAATAAGTTTTCGTTTCGAACATTTTTGAGCAGATGGAGGGGAGGATTTACTATTTATATTTCCTGCGATCACTACATTTATTTATTTAATGTGAAGAATCGAATGAAAAAAATAAATACTTAAGCATATATATATATATATATATATATATATACATCCAAAGTAACGCATTTATCAAGAGATTATAGCTGTATAAAAAAAAAAAAAAAAAAAGGACTAATCGTGCTAAAAATATATAAACATAAATATAATATAATGCATTATTTACAGTTCGTGTCACTGGTATTGTTATTAAAGATAGACGTCCTGTTTCTATAGTCTACTTTCTTAGTACAACTTTTAAATTCTTTTTCCTTGGTTTCTCTGTGTAACTTAAAATTGAGAGTAAAAAAAAAAAATTACTTTATAAAACGCAATTAGAAAAAAATAGAAAATGTCCGTACGTCTGTACGTCTTTATGTCTGTATGTCTGTATGTCTTTATATATATATATATATGTATAAACGTATGGCTACATATACACATATATTTTCTTTTAACTTTGTTGTAATTAGGGTTTGAACACGTCGGTTTTCCTGCCGCACCTCTTTAAAAAAAAAAAAAAAAAAAAAAAAAAAAAAAAATGGTTTAATGACAATTACAACGTATATATGTATATATGAATTTACATCAAGTTTTATAGCTACACTTGCAATAAAACTATAACTAATAAAACATCCACTGGATACATAGTTGTTAGTACTTGTACATATATTACGAACTTAACACATTAAAATATGTATATATTTTACCTGCATGGTTTATATTCTAAAAACTTTTTAGATTTATTATTTAATTGATTCATTTTTTTTTTTTTTTTTTTTTTTTTTAGTATTGGGTTAAATTGTTGAAAATGGGTTAATACATAAGCTAATATGTTAGTATGTTCGAAAAAAATTAAAATTTACAAAAAAAACTGCTAAAAAAATTTGGTAAAAAAACTGCTAAAAAAATTTGGTAAAAAAACTGCTAAAAAATTTTATATAAATAAAGGAAAAAATTAATAACAGTGTGTGTAAAAATATTTAATTGGTTTGTACTGTTATTATATAATTGTAGTTAACTGTGTTGTATGCTTGGTTATGTTGTCATGTATTCTTATTCGTGTTTTTTGTTTAGGCTTTTTTTTTTTTTTTTTTTTCTTTGCACACCAATCAGTACAAAATTGGTACAAAAATTGTAATTAAAATAGTTTAAAAAAATAGTTTAACAAAATAGTTTAACAAAATAGTTTAACAAAATAGTTTAAAAAAATAGTTTAACAAAATGAATTAATAAATAAAAAGTTGTGCAATTGTATGCACATGATTGGACGTGATTAGGGTATATATGTATATAATTACTGTCATAAAAATGTATATTTTATTTATGAAAAAAAATAACTATATACAAAAATAAAACATGCACAAGTTATTGTCTTAATAAATTTTAAAAGTGTAGACTAGAGAAATGAAACTAAGTGATCATACATATATATATATATATGTCTTTTTTTATTATTGTCTTTTTTTTATTATTGTTTTTTTTTTTTTTTGTCTTTTTTTTTTTTTTTTTTTAAACCGAGCTTATAAATACATACAAAAACAAACATAATCTTGTGTACATGTACATATTAAAAAAAAAAAAAAACAATTGTTACTAAAATTAAGGTATGAAAATTATAAGTTCTTAAAAATAAAGCAAAAAATAAGTTGTAATGCCACTCATGCTTTTTACTACATTTATCATTAACACATAAAAAATAAAAAAATACATATATAATAATTTGGCATTTGCTCCAGTTACATATTTTTTTAAAAAGTTACATATTTGTTTTAAAAGTTACATATTTGTTTTAAAAGTTACATATTTGTTTTAAAAGTTACATATTTTTTTAAAAAGTTACATATTTGTTTTAAAAATATAATCATATTTTTTCCAAAATTGTTCACTAATTATATTTTCATGAGCTGTAATAAATTTATCAAGGTTATTACATTTCTGTTGATCTGAGTTTTTATTTAATAAATTGTTTATATAAATAGTATTTGTGTTTATACTCATCTTATGTGGTTTTATTTCTTGCTCGTTTTTATTAATTGTAGTTACATCCGTAATAGCATCCGTGATAGCATTCGTTTGTTTGTTATTATCCATATTATGTGACTTATTTTTCTTGTACATTTTATTTCGTATGATTATAGTCCCACGTCTGAATATAATTGGAATATTATTGTAATTAATATTAAATTCTGTAAATAGCAATTCATTTTTTTCTTTTGTTTGTGTTGTTAACAAGAATTTATAAGCTTCTTCATGAGTATAATTTTTTTTTAAAACTAAATTCCAAAAACATTCATTGTATTGAGTATTAATATGACAATCTGCTTGTCTCCATGAAAAATAATCTATTACTTCTTTTTCAGATGGATATATAATTAATCTAGCGTCAAAGTTTGGTGGATATAATAATTCCTGATCGGGAAAAAAAGTTTTCCATTTAAATAAAAAAGAAGAAGTAAAATAAGACACTACATTAGTTAATATTTTATCTTGTCGTCTATTCCATAATTTTGTATTTTTTCTAAATAAAAAACTGTATTCATCAGAATGACCAAAAGATAAATCGATTTCATTAAATTTATTTAACACATTTATTGCACATGCATTCATTAATTGTAATCCTCTTATATCGTTAGGCTTTTCATAATTATGTAATTTTATAAACTTTTTAAAATCGCATCCATCTATTCTTATTACAAAAAAGCAATTTAAAAGAATTTTTCTTTCCTCTTCGAATAATTTTACGTAAGCAAACTTACTATTAGCCATTGCAAAAAAAAAAAAAAAAAAAAAAAAAAAAAAAAAAAAAAAAAAAAAAAATCGAATTTACACTTACAATTAACGCAGCATGTTGTTTTTTTTTTACTACTTATAGCTTTTTAAAAAAAAAAAAAAAAAAAATAGTGAACAATTAAAACATAACTTAAAAAATAAAACGATAAAAATAATTTTTATTCCGTTTTATGTAAATTGTATTTTACCTTCGTAATTTGTTCTTTCCCCGTAAAATGCTCGTGACCTGTTCACATAAGTTTGTATAAGTTTTGTATACGAAACAAAAATCCTCCTCTTTTTAATAAATATAAACTAAGGACTGAGAAATGCACTAAAACGCGTTTTTAATTTAATAATAAAAAAATATCCTTAAAAGAGTGATATATTTATATTTTCATAAATATGAATATTCTACTTGTACATATGAAAGTTTTTGTACGTATATAGTTATGTAAGTATATACATAACATCTCGCTGTGAAAAAAAAAAAGAAAAAAAAAAAAAAAGAAAAAAAAAAAAAAAGAAAAAAAAAAGGCATATTTGTGGACAGAAAAAAAGTAACGTTACAAAAAAAATATTATAGCTTTTTGCAACGTCTGAAAAATTAAAACAGTACAAATTACAATTCGCAATTTGCATTTTGCAACTTGCAATTTTTAATATGCAATTTTATTTTATTCATTGTTTATCATTGTTTGTCATTATATTTATTTGTTTTTTTTTAAAAAAGTTAGTATTTTTAACATAAGAGAAATGATAAAAAAAAAAAGTAACATTTTATATTTTTTTTCTCAACTGTCGCGTTTGCTAAAAAAAATAAAAAAAAAAACACACACAAAAAAAAAAAAAACTAAAAAAAATAAAAAAAAAAAAAAAAAAAAAAAATAAAATAAAATAAAATAAATAAAGACCAAAAACAAAAACAAACAAAATCAAATTTAGTCAAACTAAAGCAAATAAAAATAAGTGATAGAGACAAAACGAAACCATACAAACGTTCATACAACTTTTGGTAACACTCTCTATGCTTTATTGTTTAACACTTATTCGAATTTTAACATTTTTTTATTAATAATGGTAATTCTTTTATGTCTTCAACTTTTATTTTCCATTTCTTTAGTGATGAGAGTGTACTGTTTATTAATGTTTCTAACTGTTCACAGTCATGTGTATTTTGTATATTTTTATATATATTTAATATTTCATTTTTATATTTAAATATATTTGGCTGTTTAACAGCGTTATTTATTGTAACGTATGTTTGGTCTGTTTGACCTTGCTCGTTTGAAAGACTTTTCTCGTTTGAAAGACTTTTCTCGTTTGAAAGACTTTTCTCTTTTGAAAGACTTTTCTCTTTTGAAAGACTTTTCTTTTTTGAAAGACTTTTCTCGTTTGAAAGACTTTTCTCGTTTGAAAGACTTTTCTCGTTTGAAAGACTTTTCTCGTTTGAAAGACTTTTCTCGTTTCTTAATTTACGTTTTTCTGTTAACCCATGCTTTTTTTCTAAATCCTTCATACGCTCTAGACATTCTTGATCTTTCAATATCGTGAGCAATTTTTTTAAAAAAAACTTTTTAAGTCTGACATAAACTAACGGTTTATAATAATAGTGAACATGTTGTTTCTGTGTAGCTATAACATCAATTACTTTCACCCAATTAAATACATCAATATTGTCAAACACATTATTTGTATTAATTATAACGTTAAATAAATATTCGTTGTCTAATGTAAATGCCATATGTAATAAATATTGAGAACAAATAGAATTATTATTATATATATATGGACCAAATATAGATATTAGGGTGGAAAAATAAAATAAAAATTTTCCTATAAATTTGATTATTTCATTACCTATAAGGTTTTGTGTTAATATTTTTGTAACTAATTTTCTACAATCTGCTGGATTTTTTAAATCCATTTTTGTTTTTTTTTTGTTTTTTACCTGACCATGTTCAGAAAAAAAAAAAATTTTAAAAAGAGTATAAATAGTTGTATTATAAAAATAAGGAAACGATAATTTTCCAATCTCTTCTTTAATAACGGGTTCTGCATATTTTTTTAATCTTATATTGCTACTACTTAAAACTTTAATAAAGTATAGTAAAGCTCTTGCTTGGTTTAATATTTCGTTTATTTGTGTCTTTACTCCTTTTGGCAATGGCATAGTAAACACTTGTTCATATAAAAAAATTAAATTATTATCACTATTGTTATTACTATTGTTAATGTTAAAATATTGTTTATTTAGCATACTTGGTGATTCATTTTCATTAGCTATAGTTAATATAGTATGGTTTAGTTCAGTTTGTAAAAGTAAAGAGCATGCAATCTTTTTATAATCCCGGTTATGTTTTTTTCGTTTGTCTCTGATTTTGGTAAACACATTTATATTGTTGAATGAATTATAATATTCGTTCGAACTACTCTGACTGCTTGAACTATTTTTATCGTATAGGCTACTTCGACTGTTTGTGCTACTTTGGTCGTATGTATTACAACCGTATATATCATATAGCAGACGTTCCATGTCTTTCTGTTCTTTTTTATTTTCTTTCATCATCCTTCTCTTCTTCATTTGCATTTCCATCCCCATCTTCTTCTTTTGTTTTGGGGTTAATGCATAATCAAAAGAGTAATAAAAGCAATTAGGTTCGTTCATTATTAATTCCCCATTTTGGTCATATATATATGTCTCCTCTTTTTTATTACGTTTATTACTTATATACATATAATTTATAAAAATAGTAGTAAAAATAAAATCGTGAAATTTACGCATGAACAATATAATTGCTAAATCTAAGGGAGTTCTATAACATTCATCTCTAACAAACGGGGAATCCCCTTGATTTATTTTTAGTAAAGCAGTAATAATATCATTTTTTTTTAAATAATAATGAATAGATTTTTTTTTTTTGTATTTGCATGTTTTTAACATATTAGATGGTATATTATTATTGTACCACAACTTATTTAATAATGTTGTGTCTTTATCCATGTGTTTGATGGTATTATTATTCTTTTGTGCATGTCAACATACGTATATACATACGTACATATGTTTATATGAGTATAATAACGACGGTTAATTGTCATACAGGTAAGTATCCAAACATATGTAATATTATAATGATGCTATTTAAAAAAAAAAAAAAAAAAAAAAAAAAAAAAAAAAAAAAAAAAAAGAGGGTTAGAATAGGAGGAAGGAGAAACAGTTATTCGTATAGATTGATTTATTTGTTCAGTTGTTAACTTCGGCTCTCTTTTTTTTTTTTTTTTTTTTTTTTTCATATCTGCATAATTTTTACATTTTTATTAATAAATATTAATAAAGATGGAAATGTTCATATTTACCTGACTTGTTCATGCAAAAAAAAAAAAAAAAAAAAAAAAAAAAAAAAAAAAAAAAAAAAAAAAAAAAAAAAAAAAAAAAAAAAAAAA
>CABPSV020000681.1:0-10615 GCA_902459845.2 Hepatocystis sp. ex Piliocolobus tephrosceles
ATGTATATATGTATGTATGTATATATGTATGTATATATGTATGTATGTATATATGTATGTATGTATGCACAGCTTTTTGGCTATCTATCCGTTCGCCTATTCGCCTGTTATTCTTTTATATCACTCGAATGTCTGCTTATTTGCAATTTATTATTTATATATTTTTTTTTATTTTATTAAAAATATTCACAATTTATTATACTTTATTCGTACATTTAAATACGAATGTTGTAAGTAGATAAAAACAAAACTTGTATGAGCGTTCATACTTTCATTTTTATGTATAATTATATACATATATACATATATATATGTATATATATGTATGTATTTATACGTATTATAAAATATTTATACGATATATATGCACATATATGCGTATATATGTATTTATATTACATAGATGTAAGCACCTTATTACATTTTGTTCTTTTTACATATTATATATTTTTATAAATGGGTTGCAAACAAATTAAATAAAAAAATATAAAAATATAAAAAAAAAAAAAAAAGAAAAAGTTATTTTATTGTTTTTGAATTTTATTATTCTTTAAATACGTGCAAAATAAAAGATTGTATTGATTTTTATAGCGCTTAGTTTTTGTTATTTGCACAAAAATGATTAGTGAATGAAAAAAAAAAAAAAAAAAAAAAAAAAAATTCAAAAAAAAAAAATATGCAACTTTACAAAGTTACTATTTAAACTCAAACTATAA
This sequence comes from Hepatocystis sp. ex Piliocolobus tephrosceles, assembly GCA_902459845.2. Lineage (NCBI taxonomy): Eukaryota > Apicomplexa > Aconoidasida > Haemosporida > Plasmodiidae > Hepatocystis > Hepatocystis sp. ex Piliocolobus tephrosceles. Next base: position 717 of record CABPSV020000681.1, read on the forward strand.
TGAAATATGGATGTATAAACAAAATAAATGCGCAAGTAATTTATGAAATGTCTATACAAATTTTGTTATATAAATTGAAGTAAAAAAAAAAGAAAAACAATAAATAAATATATATATATATTTATATATTGTGTTTATAGCTACACGCGTGTATTGATATGTAAGCATATATGTACATTTGCACAATTGTTTGTATGTATATTTATATATATGTATATATATGTATGTATATGTAAGCATATTCATACGCAATATATCATTCAAGTTATATGTCAGTTTTTATTTATATTCCTCTATAACCAACTGATAAAAAGTATTTAAATTTTCAAAATAACACAAAATAATATTTTCTTACAAATACATGTTTACTTTTTTATTGAGCGTCTAAAATATAATCTTATGACGATCTTTGCAATATATTTATTTTATTATTTTTTTTACTTTAATAATTTTCAATAAAAAAATTAAGTTTTTTATTTTTTTATTTTTTATTTTTTATTTTTTATTTTTTATTTAATTATTATTTTTTTTTTTTATTTAATTATTATTTTTTTTTTTTTATTGAAATAGGTAAATCTTTTCTTTTCCCCTTTACATCCCCTCCCCCCAACACAAAAAAAAAAAAAAAAAAAAAAAAAAAAAAAAAAAAAAAAAAAAAAAAGTCACATAAACATATCAACATATAAACCTACACATATTTGTATGCTAATTAATCATAAAAGTATATGTTGTTGCTTATTTTTATGTAGGAAAATAGGCCAACATTTTTAAAAGATATTTGTCTAATATAAAAAAAAAAAAAAAAATGTTACAACTTACCTTGTTTATTTGTGCATTTTATTTTTTTAAAATTATTTAATCTGATTATTTGCACTGTATAATGAATCATTAAAATATATGTGAGTTAATATTGTTTTTAGCACATTACCATTTTTTTTTTTTTTTTTTTTCTTTTTTTTTACTGTTAGGTTTAGCATTATATAAATATGCATGCATATTTATGTATATATTTTTGTATGCACATTTATATGTTTATATTTATAAAAAGAAAATTTTGGAATAAATGCATAAAATAAAAAAAAAAAAAATGAGATGTTTATTTTTTTTCTAAATAGACATATATCAGTAAAATATTAAAAAAAAAAAAAAAAAAAAAAAAATATATTTGAGTAGTTCACTTTAAAAGTTGCTCATTTTGTTAGGATGTATAAAAACTTTGGAGAGTTGCACGTGCGTGAACATTTTTATTTTAACACATAACGTACTTAAGAATTTTCAACAAAACAAAAACCTTCCGTATTTGTACACCACATACAAATTCATTTAATACTTAAAAAAAAATTTATATATATATATATATGTATATATGTAAATGTATGTATATATACACATATTTATGTATATGTACCAATTTTTATAGAACAAAAACCAACTGGATATACATTTTTTTCATATCACTATTTAACTGTTTTCCTTTTTTTATTTTTACATTTTAACAAATGTATTATAGCAATATATCATTTATAAAGTTGTTATAATTCCTTCTTCTGCTTTTCTTTTTTTTTTTTTTTTTTTTTTTTTTTTTATTTATACATATTATTAACGTGTTACGTGCCACAAGCATATTCACTTTTTAATATTTTTATTTTTTATTTTATAAGATCATTGAATTTAAAAAAAAAAAAAAAAAGTGTGACAAAATGTGACAAAATGTTACAAATTTATTAAAATGTTGATTAAAACTTTGATTAAAAGTTATTAATGTTATTTTCTTATTTTTTTCCCCTTCCCCTCGTTTTATGCTACAACTTTTATATTATAGTTAAAATAAAATGAACATCATACAAAATTAAAAAAAAAGTAACATACCCTTAGGTGTAACAAGAACAAGTTATAAACACACATGTATATAAATAAAAAAAAAAAAAAAAAAAAAAAAAGTCATGATCATGCTCTGTTTTTTGATATATTTATATATACATGAAGATGAAGGTTCAGTAAAAAATACCCGTAACATATAAATAAAATATTATATTAAAATGATGACAGTTATATATATATATATATATATATATATTTACTTACAATTTTACTCAATAGTTAGTGCTTAACGAATGTTTATCACTTTTTTAAAATGCTTCTTCACAGTTGTAACAGACTTAGGCGATTAACAAAAAATAAACCAAATTTTAAGCAAATATAATATACATACAAATACTAACAAAATTAACTAAATAGTGAAAAAAGGGGGGAAAAAAATTTATGTTAAAACAGAAATTTTATACATAAAAAGTTAATTCATTTGTCAGTCGTCAGTTATCAGTTGTTTTTACATTTTCATTTTTTTTTTTATTTTTATTACATTTATAACAATAATGATTTTTACTGTATTCAATGATTTATTAATGGTATATTTTATTAATAATAAAAATGGCTATTTATATTTTTTTATTTTAAACATTTTTTAAACTGTTTATTAATTATTAATATGAAACTTTTTTTAAAAAAAAAAAAAAAAAAAAAAAGGGCGGAAGGAAGGAAGAAAAGAAAAAAAAAAAAAATAGGTGCATTCCTTCCTTTGATTAACTAAGTTGTTCATACATCTAAATATATATGCATATAAAAAAAATATACTCTAACAAAATCGTATTAAAAAAAAAGCGTATATACAAAAAAAATAAAATAAAATGGAAACTGTTTCTATATAGGCTTTTTTTTTTACCATATATATTTTTTATTCGATCTTAGCATTCATAATGTTGAACAAAAATATAAGCATAGTAATATTAAAAAAAAAAAATAAAATAAAATAAATAAATAAATGAACAAATAAATGAATAAATGAACAAATAAAAAAAAAGTACATGATTATAAGGATGTTACATATTTATTACCACATGGTTAAATATGTACCTACCATAAACATAAAATAATATACATACGTATATGTACATATATAAAAATAAAAACATGATACTATAACTTTCCAAAATGAACAATTTTATGTTTCGTATAAAAAGTAACTACGAACAAGTTAACGAAGAGATACAAAACGTTTTTTATAAAAATTTTTCTGAATATAGTAATAATAAAGTAAAAAATGATAGATATATATTAACAGATCATTATATAAATAACTATATTTTACCTTTTTTGTTTAAACAAAAAAATAAAAACAATTTATTTAAGCATGTTATATGTGAAATAGACATAACAGGTGCTGAAAAAAATAATGTTACATTAAATGGAAATAATAAAAAAGTACTAAATGTAGAATTTTATGCATCGGATATATTTTTTAATAATATTAATACTACTGATTATAAAATTATAACAAATAATAATAATAAATGTATATACAAAGAATATAAAATAAAAAATAAAAGTGTTTTATTAGTTTATGGAAATGTAATTAATAATAATATTTATAACAAAAAAGAAAGCAGTAATAAAAAATGTCAAAATACAGTGGAAGACTTATTTAATTATATACAGAAAAATAAAAACCAGTTAAGCACAGCTTTAAAGAATATAGAAGGGAGTTTTATTATAATTTATTTACATTATGACGATAGCAACAGTAGCAGCAACAGTAGCAGCAACAGTAACAGCAGCAGCAGTAGTAACAATAACAGGAACAATAAATTAAGTTTTTTTTTTTTTAATGACAATATCGGTATGAAGTCGCTAGTTTTTTTTGCTGAAAAAAATTCAATTATATTAACAAATACATATGGACAATTTATAAATTATAATTTTAATTTTATTCCTTATACAGACCCTATAAAAAATAAAAATTATTTCATTTTTGATAAAAATTCAGTGCAAACTAATTTTAATTTAATTAATAATAATTGTATTTGTGAAAACGAAGAAAATATATTGTTAGAAAATATTATTACTTGTTCATATAAAAAAGCAAATATTATTGAAAAAAAAAAATATAATTACAAAAGTATTAATCACAAAATTGGATTACATATAAATCCATTATATATCTATAATTTATGTCTTTATGAAAATGGGAAAATTAATATAAATAATATAAAAAAAAAAAATTCTATATACACTAGTGTTTGTACTGATAGTACTATCACTACTAACACTAACCAACTGCAGTGGACCAAATTTACGCTTAGAAAAAATTTTGAAAATATATTAAACTATTTCGAAAAATATAATTTTTTTAATATAATAAATAAAAAACAACAAACTTGCTTAAAAGCTAAAATTGAATATTTGATTGATATAAAAACATGGTATGATAATAGTAGAAAAATAATAACAGAGGATGATAAAAATAAATGTATATTTACTGAAACGAAGTTAAATAATATATTTATATGTTTATATTTAATGATGTTAAATCATGTTATTAAAACAAAAATTGAACAGTTTTTCCTGAACCGTTCAGAAAAAAATGATGTAACTAGCGAAACAGAAAATGCATTACAAAAAAAAAAAAAAAAAAAAAAAAAAAAATCAATTGGTATATTATTTTCTGGTGGAATAGACTCTACTTTATTAACAATTTTAACTATTCGCAATTTTTTTTCTTTTTATAAAGATGGTTTCATCGAATTAATTAATGTAGTTTTTGATAAAAATGCAATAGATAGATATACTGCCTTAATTTCTTATGAACAAATCATACAATATTTTCCAAAAAATGATATCAGATTAGTTCTTATTGACGTGTCAGCAAAAGAATTACTAAAATACGAAAACATAATTTATTCAACTATTTCACCTAATAATACTATAATGGATTATAATATATCCTCTGCTTTGTTTTTTGCTAACATGGGAAAAGGCTATATATGTTCACGTAATTATTTTGAAATACTTGAGTGGAAAAACATAAAAGAAAAGGTGTCTTCTTTTCTTAACGTGTACATGTACAATGATACCAGTGCTGCTAATGATGGTTATACTGATAAGGAAAAAAAAAAAAAAAATGATGATGGTGGCTGTTTTAACTTGAGTACTAGGGACAGTATGGGGAAAATAGAACAGGTTGGGATGGAACAAATTGGGATGGAACAGGTTGGGATGGAACAAATTGGGATGGAACAGGTTGGGATGGAACAGGTTGGGATGGAACAGGTTGGGATGGAACAAGTTGGGATGGAACAAGTTGGGATGGAACAAGTTGGGATGGAACAAGTTGGGATGGAACAGGTTGGGATGGAACAAGTTGGGATGGAACAGGTTGGGATGGAACAGGTTGGGATGGAACAAATTGGGATGGAACAGGTTGGGATGGAACAAGTTGGGATGGAACAAGTTAAGATGGAACAAGTTAAGATGGAACAAGTTAAGATGGAACAAGTTAAGATGGAACAAGTTAAGATGGAACAAGTTAAGGAAGAACAAGCAAAAATAAAAAAAAATTATGGTGACATATGTACAAATTATTCGGTTGAAAAAAAAAAAAAAAAATGTAGTGTTTGTAAATATATTATGAATATTAACTGTGTTCATAAATGTTGTGCCTTATGTTGTAATAAATTGAGATTTATATTTTACCATGAATTTGGTGTAACTAAAGAAGAAACCAATCTACCCTGCTCATATAATATTCAGTATGAACAAAACAAACAACAGTACCATAAAGAAGAACAAAATAAATATACAGGTTTGTATGAAATACAATATAATCCTACCAGTGGTAATAAATGTATATATTTATTAATTAAAAAAAATAAAATTTTAATTAACTTTCCGTTGTTTCAAAAATGTAGTGTACACAAAGAAAAGTTATATGATTATAAAAAAATTGACTATTTGTTTTTTAATTTTAATAAAGAATTGGAACGGGAAAAGCAAAAACAGCAGAGGCAGGAACAGGGGCAGGAACAGGAGCCGGAGCAAGAGCAAGAGCAAGAGCAAGAGCAAGAGCAAGAGCAAGAGCAAGAGCAGGGGCAGCGAGAAAAGAAACAACTACATATGTTTGATTCCCCAACCTCAAACAATATAATCGTTAATTACCAGAGCAACATAAATAATATGCTAAACGAAAATAATTATATAAATGTAAACAAAAAATATGTAGGTATACATAATGACAAAGAAAACGAAATTAACAATTTTATAAAAAAAAAAGAACAAGTATCTTTAATCGAATGGACCAATATAAATAACAAATTATATTCAAAAAAAGATAAAAAAATGTTTTCTGAAAATTTCATAAAAAAAATAGTTGATAAGGATAATATTTGTGTAAATAAATTACAAAATTTATTCTTGTCAAAAAATAAAATTATGAAAAAGGAATCGAAAAATGAACCAAGGGTTGAAATGAAAACTCAAACGACTGGCGAACCAAAAGTTGAAACACATGACAATACAAACCGTAATAGACAAAAAAAAAATTGCTTTTTTATTGAAACAAGTACCGAACAAAACGAGAATAACTTAAACTATTTAAATAATAATTTATATACTTTTATATATACACAAAATGGTAAAAATTTGTATGAATGTAATCATAAATTATTGATAATAGGTAGCGGTGCTGATGAATTACATGGTGGGTATTACAGACAAAATAACATTAGTATATATAACTTAAATAAATCAGGCTATGATGATTTTAAAATGAACGAAATGGTAAAAGATGTTAAAAGAATATGGAATCGAAATTTATACAGAGATGATCGTATTATTACTTTTACAAGTAAATCAAATAAAGAAATATTTTATCCATACTTAGATATAAAATTAATACAACTAATATTTTTAATTTCATTTTATTTGATTGAGCGACCTATTGAAAGTTCTTTTGAGTTAAATGATCAGAAAAGTATCAGTAATACAACATTTACTTATCCAAGTCTAATCGAATCGAAAACATCGGACTTTATTAATAAACGAAAAATAAAATATACAAATGAAATTTATACTATAAATAACAGTACTACTACAGATGAAACTCCTATTACGGATAATCTTTCCACATGTAATGGAAATAATAATACAACACTACTATTCAGTGAAATGTTAAAACAAACTAGTATAACCGAAAGAGAGCAAGAAAACACAAAAAATGATGTAAATATGTTTTCTTCTTTTTTTTTAAATACAAACATGGAAAAATGTTATAAGTTATATAAAAATATAAAAATGTACAAAATAAATAAATGGATTTTAAGAATGGCTATATATTTTTTAAATTTTGAAGAATTAATGTTTTTTAAAAAAAAGGCTATTCAATTTGGTTCCAAATCAAAATGTATAAAAAAATATATGACTAGCGAACTTATACACTCGCTTAATCTTGATCAGCAGTTATTTGATATTAATAATGACAAAAAAAAAGGAAGCGACTTTTATGACCTGTTATGTTGAAAGAGTAAGCGCATTCGAAATAACACACACACACACACGTACCTACGTATATATATATATATATATATATATATATATATGTGTATGTATACTTATTTTATATTTTTCTTTTTTTTTTTTCCTTTATACCTGGTTTTAACCAAATAATTTTATATATTTTACTTTAAAAAAAAAAAAAAAAAACACTTTTTAATGTAACTACTTTTGAATATATAACCTTTTTTCAATATATACAATAGTGTATATCTTTTTTTTTTTTTTTGTTTGTCTAATTTTGTTTTTTTTCTGTGTAGATACGTACGTAAAAAAAAATAAATATACTAATAAAAAAAACTTGAGCAATCAATTCCAGTGTTTGCATAAATAATTAAAAATTTTTACAATTAATTAAAAAAGCTGAATGGTTAATAAAAAAAAAAAAAAAAAAAAAAAAAAAAAAAAAAAAAAAAAAAAAAAAAAAAAAAAAAAAAAAAAAAAAAAAAAAAAAAAAAAAAAAAAAAAAAAAATGTATACGTATATTAGCTAGCTACTTACCTAGATAGCTACCTATATAGCTAACTAACAAATTAAACAATCAATTAACTAATCGATTAACTAATCGAATAAGTGATCGAATAAGTGATCGACTCGTTTTGCTCTCATACAACAATGTTATTTATGTGTTTTATGGCACTGCTATATTTGTCAAAAGGAATAATAAAAATAATATAATATTCTTTAAGATTAACTTCCGTACCTTTATTGTTAGTAACTTCGTAAAATTTTTTTATATTATTATTACGCCATAAAACATGATATAGTTTATACTGAAAAAAATATTGTTCTTCAAAATGAGCAAAAATAAGTTCATCATTTATATCTTTATAAACTTTTGTATAAAATAAAATATAATCAAAAAAATAAAATTGTTTTTCTTGCATATCTAAGTCTTGAATATTTTGAGACCATGTTATATCGTCCAAAACATTTTGATGCAACAACTTTATTAAATTAATAGGACAATTAATAAATCTGTTATTAATTAATAACCCTATATTTTTCTTATTATCGTTTGATAAAAGTTTTACTAATTCGTTTTTATTAACTTTCAATTCTTTTGTATTTATTTTATTAATTTTATTTAATAAAAACGTTTTTAAATTGTTTAATTCAGTGTATTGATTTATATTAATAATAGTTGCAAAACTTATTATATTATCAACATTTTCGTTATTTATTGTACATATTAATTTGCCGATATTTTGTTGATCACATATAACATTTAATAGTTCCATAGAACAAGTTAAATTATTAAATAATTCACTACTTCTTAATAGTATATATATATTATCTTTGTATGTATCACTAGGGTCTATTAATTCAAAATCAGCGACTATTTCATCATTACTTTTATTATCTTCGTCATCATTATCTGTAGCAGTATTTGTATCAGCATCTGTAGCAGTATCTGAATTATTTTCTACCATTGCTTCATTCGTAGTATGTTTACTATTATTTTTAACTATTTTTTTAGCTATTTTTTTAGCTATTTTTTTAGCTATTTTTTTGGTCAGTTTTTTACTATTTTTAGCTATTTTTTTAGTAATTTTTTTACTATTTTTAGCTTTTTTTTTAGCAAGTTTTTTACTATTTTTAGCCAGTTTATCATTATCAAGTCCATTATTATCTAGTCCGTCATTATCAAGTTTTTTTTTTTTTTCTTCACTATTTATAACTAAATCCTCTTTGTTTTTTTTTTTTTTTTTTCCTTGTTTATGTTTTTTGATTGTTTTTTTACAATCCTTTTCCTTTATCTTATTTTTTTCCTTTTTTCCTTTTTTTCCCTTTTTTATATTTATTTTATCGTTTTTTTTAACGGATTTATAAATAATTGTTTCATTGTTCTTCGCCTTATTCGATAGGTGGCTCTTTTCATTTACAGATAAGTCTGACATTATATATATATATATATATATTATATTCAGATTTTTATTAAAAAAATGTTTAAGCCTTTATTAAAATATATTACTTGTTCATATATTTTTTTTTTTTTTTTTACAAATTATTTACAACTTAGTACTAAATAAATATATTTAATTCGATATTTACTTTCCTTGAAATAATATAACATAAAGAAAAAAAAAAAAAAAAAAAAAAAAAAAAAGCGTTGTAACTTGGTGCTCATTTTTTTTTTTTTTTTTTTTTTTTTTTTTTTTTTTTTTATGTGCTGAAAGTACCTATATGAAACATGATTTATATTTATGTTTTTTTTTTTTTTTTTATTTCTCCTTTTGTTTTTCTGCATAAGAAAAAATAAAAAACAAAAGGAGAAATAAAAAAAAAAAAAAAAATAAAATAAAATGAAGTAAATAAAACATGTACATATATATTCATATATAAGTAACATATACAAGTAATTATTTGTCTGTGGGTGTATATAACCACCCATTTTCTAAGTGACATAAGGATGTAAAATGGATACATATCTTTACATTTGTATGACTCATTTTATGAACACTCAATAAAGTTCCTTACAAAATGAATATTTATCGTATGAAATAAGTACAAGA
>CABPSV020000682.1:0-10593 GCA_902459845.2 Hepatocystis sp. ex Piliocolobus tephrosceles
AACAAAAAAAAAAAAAAAAACAAAAAAAAACAAAAAAAAAAATTACAACAAAATAATAAAAAGGACCGGACCACGACATATAATGAACAAATACATAGAACTAAAAGAGCATAAACACTTACATATAGATATATATTATATACTCACATATATGGTATACTTTTTTATATAATTGATGTAAAACTTGTAAAAAAAATAAAAATAAATAAACCGTAATCAATAAAAATATGTTTTAAAATTCAAATCCTACAAAACGTTATTTTGTATATATTTTTTTTTAAAATGAACAATTTTTTTCTAAAGTTTTTATTTTTTCATCTGAATTTGAAACTGCGTTTATTTTATTACTTTATTATGTTTTTACTTAATTATGTTATTGCTTAATTATGTTATTGCTTAATTACGTTATTGCTTAATTATGTTATTACTTTATATCTTTCTTTCTTTCTTATTTATTTATTTATTTATTTATTTATTTATTTTTTTTTTTTTTTTTTTTTTTTTTTTTTTTAACTTATGAACACGTTTTCTTAAATAAATCCTTTTTTATTAAAATTTAAACATTTCATTTTTATTCGACTATTTCTGCGATTTTATAGCTTTTTAATAAAAATTATGTTGCAATTTTTTTTTTTTTTTACTGCATTATTTTGCTATATACTACTTTATAACTTATATACGAGACTATATACATAATATCTAATTACATGCGACTACCTATATACGACCTACTTATTACTTACCTATTTTTTATTTATAATTTTTTTTTTTACCATTTTGTTAATTAATATATAAATGTTTTTTTAACTTTTTTAACTATTTTTTTATTAGTTTATTATTCATTTTTATAGTTATATGTAAGTCGTTTATTTTTACCGATTATTTTATTCATCTATTCCGTTTTATTTCGTTTTATTTTTTTTATTTAATTTTTTTTTTTTTTTAAGCTTATACATATTAAATTTTTTTTAATACCCAAGTAAAAAAAAAAAAAAAAAAAAAAAAAAAAAAAGGTTATTATTATGGTCATCATATTAATAAATTTGCATATATTATTATATTTATTCATTAATTTGATTTATTTAATTAACTACATACTTAATTAATTAACTACATACTTAATTAATTAACTACATACTTAATTAATTAACTACATACTTAATTAATTAACTACATACTTAATTAATTAACTACATACTTATTTTAATTAATCCCATACTTATTTAATTAATCACATACTTATTTAATTAATCACATACTTATTTAATTAATCACATAATTAATTATTTATTTATACATTGTTTAATTAACTATATAAATATAATATATATTATATATTTATATTACATATATTTATTTATATATCATTTTATTATTTATAAGTTCATTTTTGAAAAATAAGCTTTTGTTAAAATATCATGCATTTTTTTTTTTTTTTTTTTTTAATTGTTTTAATATATTATGTTAGATATGTACTACTTGAAAATTTTTGGATTGGTACATTTTATTTTTTAATTAGTATATTCTTATATTCTATATATATACATATACATATATAAATATATACACATGTATATGTATATATATATATATATATATATATATATATATTCGCGCATGATACATATAAACAAACTTATATAGTTATTTGCCCTATAAAAAGTTATTTTTACTACTTGTTCTTTTTCAAATAGTACATGTATAAAATAATAAAAAATATTAATTTACGCCTATAATTACTATTTAAGTTTATATATATATATGTCGTGCTATGTTTGAATGACAGTAATCAACTAAGAAAGAAAAAAAAATATATATATATTAAACCTATTTTAAAACTAAAACAATTTATTACAAAACATTGTTATTATATATATGTATGTATATATGTTTATGTATATATACAGTCAATTCGTGCTTAAAAAAAAATATACAATATGCGAATTGAAACCCCTAACAAATTAAAAAAAAAAATAAAAAATGTTAAAAATATGTTAAATTAATATGCATACATGTATAAACGCATATATATATTTTAAAGTATAAATATGCTGGTATGTATATGCATGCATGTATGCACGCATGTTTGTATTATTGTATAAAAAAAAAATAGCACATATATACATATATATACATATATATATATATATTTATGTAAATTGTATAATTTTCCATGTTGTGCACAACGTATTATATATGTAACACTTGATAGATACATATATATATATATATATATATATTATACGCAAGAAAAAACACATTTTACATATTTTATAAACATACGTACGTACGTACGTATGTATGTATGTATGTTTAACGAGGAACTTTTTTTTTTTTTTTTTTTTTTTTTTCCTTTTGAATATATAACAAAACAGTTAAATACAAAATAAAAACAGGTACAAAAATAAGCATGTTTTTTTTTTATTTATTTTATTTTTTTTTTTTTTTTTTGTACTAGTTTAAACAAAAATGAAAATTCAAAAAATAAACTCTGGTAAAAACATTACTTCTAAAAATAAAAATAGTAAAATTTTATCAAATATAGAAAAAATAAAAAGTACAAATAATAATGATAAAACTATGAATAATAATATAAAAAGTGATTATAAAAGTATATCTACTATTAGTGGTAGTGGTAGGAGTAGGAGTCATATTTTATTAAAAAGTGATAATAATAACAATAACAAAAAACAGTTGATAAATAATGAAAATGAAATAATAGATAGTGATACAAACTTAGATAAAAAAGAAGATAACTTAAATACTATTATGAATAATATAGATAATAAAAAAAAAAATAATAATAAAAAAAATGAAAGTGAAGAAGTAACAGAGGAAAATACAAATAATAATAAACTTAATAAATATACACGGAAATCTTCAAACATATTAAATGGTAATAACAAAGATACATTTAGAGATTCGTTACAATTAAAAAGAAGTAGTAGATTGCAAAAATGTTATGACGATAATAATAATAATAATAATAATAATAATAAAAAAAATAATAATAAAAAAAATAATAATAAAATGTTAATAAATCATGATAAAATATTAAAAAAGAATGAACTTTATGATAAAAAAATATATAAAAGGATGGATAGTGTAGGTACAAATGAAAATAATTATGCCGAACATGATGACATTAGTAGTAATATTGATGAAAACCGAAAAGACAAATATAAACAAAATAAAAATAAAAATAATAAAAAAGAAGAATCAGAAAATATTATGAAAAAAAATAAAGTAAAAATTAGTAGTAACAAAATCGAATATAATTCGGATGACAATAATAATGAAAATGGTGAAGATGGTGAGGACGATGAAGATGGTGATGGAAATGATGGAAATGATGGAAATGATGGAAATGATGGAAATGATGGAAATGATGGAAATGATGGAAATGATGGAAATGATGGAAATGATGGAAATGATGGAGATGATGGAGATGATGAAGATGATGATGATGATGATGATGATGAAGAATGTACTGAAAAAAATTTAACAAAAAAAACGAGTAATGTAAAAAAAAAAAGAAAAAAAAAAAGAGCATTAACAGTGACAAGAAGAAGTAGGAGAGGGACAAGGTCAGTGGTAAGAACAAAAAGAAAAATGACAGGCCATTTTATTAATAAGAATAAGGAAGATATCCGTTTTAGAAGGTCCAAAAGTGAAATTCCCAAATCAAGTAATATAAGAAATAACAGGAATAATTCCAATGGAAAAATAAAAAGAGGTGAACGTAGATTAATAAAATCCGATTCAATACAAATTGGAGATATAGTGGATGATGAGGTGGAAGAAAAATGCGACAGCGATATTGAGTATCGAACTATAAACAAACGAAGACGTACAGTCGTAGGATTAAGTAGAGGAATGACGAAAAAAGTAATTAAAAATATATCTAAAGAAAAAAAAACAAAAAAAACAAAACATGTAGATATAGATGATGGAGAAGAAAATTCATCTGATAACGATATGATTATGAATATGGAAAAAAATAAAGATATGTTAGAAGAAATAGAAAAAAAAAGGAAAATAAAAGAAAATTATATTAAAAGAATGAAAATATCAAATTATGTAGATGATGATTCTATTTCATTTTTGAATAATCCTAATTATGTGATTTTATTATTATTTTTAATTATTTATAAAGATGTACTTAAATTGAATTGGAGTTTTAAAGACATAGATGACATGCTTCAACAAAAGGAACCAACTGAATTTGGAAGAAAATTTATATTGAAATTATTTTTTTTTTTAGGTCGATATTTTAATTCGAAATCTGTTTTTATATATAAATACATTTCTCGATTTTTTGAAGATAAGTTAGTAACATTAGGTAAAGTAATTAATTTACCTGATATTTTTCCACATCTTGCATTGGGTTTGGAGTACAAAAATAATGATGTGACTAGCCATACTAAAAAGAGAAGGGACAAAAGTTCGAGGAAAAAAAAAAAAAAAAATTATGGTATAAAAAAAGAAAACGATAAAGATGTGGATAATGTAAAGGGAGAGGTAAAGGAAAACGTAAAGGACAGCATAAACAACAACATAAACGACAACATAAACGACAACATAAACGACAATGTAAGTGACAACATAAACGACAATGTAAGTGACAGAGTTAGTGACAAAGTAAGTGACAGAGTAAGTGACAGAGTAAGTGACAGAGTAAGTGACAGAGTAAGTGACAGAGTAAATATAAAAAAAGATTGTAGTGGTAGTGGTACTTTTGATAGTGAAATTACGATTGAAAATTATGAAACCGCTTTGAATTATCATGATGGAGAGGACAGAGATAATATGTATGACTTAATTGAAAAGGATGGAGTTGTAGAACAAAGTGAAGCAAATGAAGATGCAGAAGTAGACGAAGATGCAGAAGTAGACGAAGATGCAGAAATAGACGAAGATGCAGAAGTAGACGAAGATGCAGAAGAAGAAGCAAATGAAGATGCAGAAGAAGAAGCAAATGAAGATGCAGAAGAAGAAGCAAATGAAGATGCAAATGAAGAAGCAAATGAAGAGTGTAAATATAATAGAACTAACAGTGATAACTTATTAAATATAGACAGTTTAAAAAAAAAAGAAAGTGTTATTGTTAGTGAAAATGAAGAAATTAAATCAAATGAGATGTTAAACAATGAGGAAAGTAATAATACGAAATATAAGTTGGAGTCTGTTGTTGAAAGTAATGAAAAGTTATTAGTTAGTGGAGAGGAACATAAGAAAATGGATATTCAAGTTAAAGAAGATTGTAATGATAATAAAATAGATTTTGTAAAAGCAGACCAAGTAATTGAATCTAATGGAATTGAAGAGAATGATAACAAAAAAGAATCAATAGCAATGACAACAATTAAAACTGAATCTTCGAATACAAATATGAATGTTATTACTACTAAAACTGCTACAGCTACAAATGGTGATGATAATGGTTTAACTAATGTATCAAACGAAAACAAAGAAGCGAGCAAAAAATTATTGTTAGAATGGGATGATTTAAGTGTAACTACAAAATTAAGAATAATAAGAATATTATTAAATTTAGTATTAATAGAAAGTGCAAATTTAAAAAAATCTTTATTAACAGTTAATGTAGATTTTAATACAGGTTATATTGGTAATCTTGGTCATAATAAATATTGGATTATTGTAAATGAAAATGAATCTGTTATAGAACATAAATTATATATCGAAAAAGAAGATACTGGTGTTTTTGAATTATTGTGTAATGACGATGATGATAATTTACACAGTATTGGTTATCATTTAACATTAAATTCTGATAGTAAATGGTTAGGAAATAAAATACTTGAAAGGTATTATAAAATACATAGAGAAAAAAGAAATAGAAGTAAAATATTGAGACAACAAAAAAAAGTAAGTGGATTATTAAATATAAATAATGAACAGATCATATTAAATAAAAAAAGACAACATAAAAAAGTAGATTATTTTAATTTTGAAAATGAACAACTAAGTAATAATAATAATAAAAAAAAAAATGATACTATTTATGGTAGTAATAATAATAATAATATATATTCACAAAAAGGAAATAATCAATACAATCAAAATAATTATCAAAAAAATGATAGATCTCATAGATTAGCTGCTAGAAATGCATTAAAAGGTCAAACAGATCAATTTGGTAGTGGTGATACTAGTCAATTTGAAAAAATTGAATTTTCTAACTGGAATAAAACTGATAATATTACATCAGACAATTCTGGTTTAATTAATAATAATATAAATAGTATCGATTATAACAATATGAATGGAATAGAAGATGTTACTTCTTATGGGAGTAAGGTTCGTGGTGTTACAAAAGGTGATAGTATGTCTAAAGGTAATGTAGACCAATTTAATAATATAAATGTAAGTGGTACTGGTAATACAAATTATATAAATAATATTATTCCTGTAAAAATACCACTAAAACGGGGAAGAAAAAAAAAATCAGAGAAAAAGAAAAGAGGAAGAAAAAAGAAAATTCTTATCGAAAATGACAATAATAATAACGACAATAATAATGATAATGTTGAAAAGAAAGAAGTTAAAGCAAAAAGGAAAACATATACTAAAAGAAATATAAAACCCGTTGTTAGTATTAAATATGGAACTAGAAGTACTTCAGTAAGTAAACTACATAATAATTATATGTCAAATGATTATATGTCAAATGATTATATGTCAAATGATTATATACAAAATAATAATATGCAAAATAATTATATGCATAATAATAATATGCATAATAATAATAATATGCAAAATAATAATATGCAAAATAATAATATGCAAAATAATAATATGCAAAATAATAATATGCAAAATAATAATATGCAAAATAATAATATGCAAAATAATTATATGCATAATAATTATATGCAAACTAATTATATGCATAATAATAAATATAATTTAAATTATGACAACTTTATGTTTAACCAAGTCCCACCTACTGCTGGTGCTCCTTCTGCTTATACAAATAATCCGAAGAATTTTTATAAAGATACAAAAGTTGATATAAATTATTTTAATCCTAATATTCATTATCCTAGTCATATAAATAATAATATGCATAACGATATAAGTTATATGGGAAATATAAATAATATGGGAAATATAAATAATATGGGAAATATTAATAATATGAATAGATTATATGATACTAACATGAATAATTATATGAACCCACGTAATAATAAATTTATAAATCCTAATTCTAACAGTGGTAATATTATAAACAATAGAAACAATAACAATAATGATAATAGTGGTATACCTAATTTTAATTATAATATGTATATGTACAACCCACAATTATATGATCCTTATTACATGTATAATAATGTTGCCAATACTCGTAACTGTAATACAACCACTGGTAATGGTAGTGGTAATGGTAGTGGTAATGGTAGTGGTAATGGTAGTGGTAATAGTAGTGGTTATGGAGGTGTTAATGGAGGTGTTAATGGAGGTGTTAATGGAGGTGTTAATGGAGGTGGTAATGGAGGTGTTAATGGAGGTGTTAATGGAGGTGGTAGTGAACATATGTTTATTTATAATAATGTACAAAACGAAATGTATAGAGATCCAAATTTTCATCGTAACGTAGATATAAATTATACTAGAGATATAAATATACCTAACACAAATAATTCGAAAGATGTAAAAAATAATAATACATTTGGAGATAATATAGTAGTAAAAAATAATATGAGAAAAGAAAGTATAAAATCTTTTATAAATAGTAATAATTTTAATAAAAAAAAATCTACATCTAGTAATAATGATACATTTGTAACAGGTCATGATCAAGTTAACAACAACACCTCTGTAAATATTATTTCTGACCCTACTACATCGGGTAATATATCAAATATGTCCATGGGAAAAAACATAATGAATAATATTAATAAGAAAGAAAATACAACACAGAGGGATATAAATAATAATATATTTAGTACTGGTATTAATATGATGAAAACATCCGTTAACAACAATTTAGAAAATAATACAACTAATACTATGAATAATTATATTGATGGAATGAATAGTAATAACAACAAAAACATATCAACTCTCGCTACGAACAATAGTACTGATAATAATAATAATGGCGATAGTTCTAGTATAAATAATAACAACAGTAATAACAATAATAATAACAGTAATAACAATAATAATAACAGTAATAACAATAATAATAATAATAGTAATAGTAATATGCATAGATACAACCGATACATGCCAAACAGAAATAATATAGGTAACCCATTATTTAACCAAATGTATAATTTGAAATTACCTTATAATAATAATGATGTTATAAATTATAATTTTAATTTACATAATTTTTATCAAATGGGTTGTGATAACAACATGAATAAATCATGGATGAATAGATATACTGGTTATATAGGACCAGTGGAGGTACCTCCTTACAATAATAATCTTAACAGTGGTAACATTGGCAATAGTAGTAACATTGGCAATAGTAGTAACAGTAATAACAGTAATAACAGTAATAACAGTGGTAACAGTGGTAACAGTAATAACAGTAATAACAGTAGTAATAAGGAACATGGGGGAAATACTAGTGATATGAATAACAATATAAACAGTCAAGTTCCTTATAATTCATACAATATCCATACACAATCTAATAAAAACATAAATGGTTTACAAACAAGTGGACGAACTAACTATACAACGAAAGAATCTAATGGAAATAATTTATCGACATTTTATTTATATAATAATGTAAAAAATCAAAATAATGTAAATGGTGTTGAACTGACAAATAAACCAAGTACTGGAATAATTGATAATATAATAAATAGTTTAAATAACAATACGAATAATAACATACCTTCTGATCAAACTAATTCTTATACTGGTTCAAATAAAAATGAGAATATATCATTATGCACAAATAATGGAAATGTAGGTAGTGATAATGTATGTAGTGACAATGTATGTAGTGACAATGTAGGTAGTGACAATGTAGGTAATGACAATGTAGGTAATGACAATGTAGGTAGTGACAATGTAGGTAGTGACAATGTAGGTAGTGACAATGTAGGTAGTGACAATGTAGGTAGTAATGCTAAGGATATCGACGTAAGCGGGCAAACATGAGTAAACTTACCACTACTTAGTTAACCCCACATATAAATATATATATTGTTTTGAGAAGACCAACTTAATTAGCACAAAAACACATACGTACATAAATGAAATAAGAAAAAAAAAAAAAAAAAAAAAAAAAACTTTCATTTTTGTTTTTCCTTTTTTTTCTCATATCCTTAATTTGAACTTATAATATAGTCAAAATATTGTAAAATGATGATACAGCATAACGGATGGGTTATATATATGTTCATTAATTTCGGAACATACACATATGTTCACATAAACACATATCGTGTCTGAATATTAATACCTATATAAGCATATACATATGCAAATACAGGTAAGTATATAGCAAATATATGGATTTTGTATTATTTTTTTTTTTTTTTTTTTTTTTGATAAAAAAAATATCCCTTAAGTATGTATGTACAAACTTTTG
Source organism: Hepatocystis sp. ex Piliocolobus tephrosceles (assembly GCA_902459845.2). Classification (NCBI taxonomy): domain Eukaryota; phylum Apicomplexa; class Aconoidasida; order Haemosporida; family Plasmodiidae; genus Hepatocystis; species Hepatocystis sp. ex Piliocolobus tephrosceles. Next base: position 9,590 of record CABPSV020000682.1, read on the forward strand.
TGCGTACCAAAATATTTACATTTTTGTTTGTGACATCCAAAAAAAATTAGTTAAAAATTAATAAAAAATTACAAGCAAATGAATACATATATATATATATATATATATATGTATATTTTTTATGTTGTCTATAAAAATAAAAAAAAAAAAAAAAAATGAATATTTACATTTATAAGTACGTATAAATAGAGACTACGCATATGTTACATTGTGAAAGATATATATATATATATATATTTGTATGTATGTATGTATACATGTATATATGCACGTTTTCACTTTTGTATTCATCTATTCACTTATTTAATTAATTATTTATTTTTTTTTATTATGCATCATTTTTTATATTTGAAATGCAATAGGATTATTATATTAATATTATTAAAAAAATTTTTTTTTTTAACATTTTATCTTCTTACTTTTCTTTTCCTTCCTTTCTTTCTTTTTTTATTTCTCTTATTTCCTTTCTTTTTTTATTTCTCTTATTTCCTTTATTTTTTTTTTTTTTTTTTTTTTTTTTAATTTCATTTTTAAGAAGTTTTTGTATTTATTTGTAACAAAAAATTATATTTTCGTTTTTTTTTTTTAAATAACAATTCACATTATTAACAAATATAAGTATATAATGAATATGTAGATTTTGATTTAAATAATAACTAAGTTTATATTATGGGTTTTTATACATACCTTATATATACATTATACAATATGTATATAGTTTTAATAGGTTTTGTACAATTAAAAAAAAAAAAAAAAAAGTTAATTTCAGTACACCTTAAGTTGCTTTTCAAAACTTCAAACGTAATATATATATTTTTTGTTGATCTGTTCATATATTATCTAGCTTCTTACATACATAAATGTACATATATAACAATTTTTGTAAATGGAAAATGATAAACTTAATCGGTTGTTGTAGTTTTGTAGTTGATGGTAGGCAGTCGGCTATTTAACTATTTTAATTTTGATTTTTACTTTAATTTTGATTTTTACTTTAATTTTGA
>CABPSV020000684.1:0-2500 GCA_902459845.2 Hepatocystis sp. ex Piliocolobus tephrosceles
ATAAAGTTTGAGAAATGTATCATAAATAAGTTTTACATCAATATTAGTTTTAGATATAAGAGGTTTTGTTCTAGGACATATACATAAACGCTTGTAAAAAAATAAAATTTCTAAACTTGTATAAACATATGAAAATACACACGTAAAACTTACGTAAACACACGTAAAACATATGAAAACAAACACTTTCATATTTAAGCGAAAATAATTAGTTTACCCACTTGTGTAACTAAACACACCTTTTGAATAGCTTTCTCTCCTCCCCCAATTTCTTTTCTTTTTGTTTATCTCTTAAAAAAAAAAAAAAAAAAATGGAATATAATGAAAATATTGAACTAAAAGAAGAAACTATAGCATGTGTATTTATAGATACTAAAAGATATCAGAAAAGTGTAGGTGTTTGTTTTTTTGATTATTTAAAATATGAGTTTTTAATAACAGAGTTTATTGATAATGGATATTTTACAGCATTAGAATCTTTGTTTATACAAAATAGTCCATTTAAATGTTTTTATAATAGTACAAACGATGTAGTTGATGATGAAAGGATTTTAAATATTTTTAGTATATGTAATATACAAGGTGTTATATTAGATAAAAGAAAGTATGATATAACAAATTTAAGAGAAGAGATAAAATTAATAATTCCTGAAGATGATGATGTTCGAAATTATGACAAACATTTTGAATTAGAAAATGGATGTAAATGTTTAATGGTTTTAATAAATTATTTAAGAATTGGTGATTATAAAGATATACATAACAAATGTAGTATTAATATACATAATATAAATTTATATATGCGATTAGATAAAGCAGCTATTAGTTCTTTAAATATATTACCGAGTACGAAAAATGTAAGTTGTTATAATACCAACATGAGTTTATTAACATTTTTAAATAAATGTAATACTTCTATTGGATATAAAAAATTAGTTTCTTGGTTAACTCAACCTTTACGAGATGTAACAGAGATTAATAAAAGATTAGATATGGTTGAATTGTTTATAAATGAAGATAATATACGTAATAGTATTTTTTGTAATTTTTTAAAAAGAGTCCCAGAGTTAGATAAATTAAATCATTATTTGAAAGAAATAAATCAGAATAATGAAGTACAATTAAATTTAAAATATAACGAAGAAATGATATTAAAAGATATAGTAAAATTATATTATTCTATTTTAGATTTTAAAAAAATTTATTTTGGTTTAGTATCAATAAAAAATAGCAAACATGAAGAAACATTAAACGAAATGTTTATTAAACCTTTACATGAAATATTAAATGAATTTGGTAAATTATTGTCTATGATTGAAATGACAATTGATTTTAAAGAAATTGAAGAAAATAAACAATATTTAATTTCTACAAATTTTGATGACGAATTAAAACGTATATGTAATGAAAAAAATAATTTAATGAAAAAAATAAAAGATCATAAAGAAGATGTTGAAAATGATTTATTTTGTGATAAATATGATAGAAGATATAAAAGAATAAATAAAGAAGATATTAAATTAGTAAATTGTAACACAAATGTATTTTTATTTAGAGTATCTAAAAAAGATTGTAGCTTAGTTCAACAACAAAAAAAAAAATATATATCTATACGTATGAATAAAAATGAATTTTTATTTACTACAAATACATTAAAACAATTATGTAAAGAATATGATGATTCTTTATATATATACAAAACATTACAATCAGAAATAGTAAAAAAAACTATAATTGCTGTAGCTACTTATACACCAGTTATCGAAAAATTTATTGATGTTGTATCTACATTAGATGTGTTAATATCATTTGCTGTTGTTTGTTATAATTCTCCTTTTCCTTATGTTAGACCAATACTAAAAGAAAATGGAGAAAATATTATTATGAAAAGATCAAGACATCCTTTATTAGAAATTCAAAGAAATTTAAATACTTTTATACCTAATGATATTTTTATGAATAAACAAAAAAGTAGATTAGTAATAGTAACTGGTCCAAATATGGGAGGAAAAAGTACTTATATCAGACAAACAACTATTATATGTATATTGGCTCAAATAGGTATGTTTGTCCCTTGTGATTATTGTGAAATGCCAATTTTTAGTCAAATTATGTGCAGAGTAGGAGCATCCGATTTTCAATTAAAAGGAATATCAACTTTTTTATCAGAAATGATAGAAGCATCAGCAATCGTTAAAAATGCAGACGAAAATTCAATGATTATAGTAGATGAGTTAGGTAGAGGGACATCTACATATGAAGGACTAGGAATAAGTTGGTCTTTTGCAAAATATATTTTAGATCATATAAAATGTTTTTGTTTATTTGCTACCCATTTTCATGAAATATCAAATCTAGCATATGATTCGAAAGGTGTTATCAACAGACATGTAGAAACTATTATTGATCAAAAGCAAAACAAAATTTGTTTTTTATATGAAATTAAAGATGGAGCTTCTAATAAAAGTTATGGAGTAAGCGTTGCTGAAATAGCTAAACT
>CABPSV020000684.1:5000-10551 GCA_902459845.2 Hepatocystis sp. ex Piliocolobus tephrosceles
GGCTCTCTTTCTATATAATATAAATATATTCTGAAATAGTATGTACAACATTTATTACAGCATTTGACGCATTTTCCTTTTTGCTCTAATGGACATAAGGGTTATATATGTATAATCACATATTCACATAAATATATACGAGCATTTACGCATGTACCTAAATACTTATGCTTTAAAAAAAAAAAAAATATATATATATATATATATATATAGCAATATAAATAAATAACTGTACAAATAAGTAAATATAAAAGCAATTAGATTATCTTTTGCTATTTTAAATCATTTAAGATGGGTGAAAAAAAACAACACAGAGTTTTAATAAACATGTCCGGTGATGTTATAGAAATTGAGGAACATAATAATAAGGGAGACCACAACAATATCAATATTAGTAGTAGTAATAATAATAGTAGTAGTAATAATAATAGTAGCAGTAATAATAATAATAATACTAGTAGTAATAGTGATGATAATAATAGTGATTATAGTGAAGTTGACGATGGTACATTTGTTGTAAGAGCAGATCCTTTAAACGATAATAGCATTAGTGATAATTTACTAAAAAAAAAAATAAAAAAAAACAAAAATAATAAAAATAATAAAAATCGAATTATGGAGTATATAAAGTGTCGACTTAAAAAAAATGAATATTCAAAAGACATTGATTATAAAAGAATGTTTGACAGTGAGGAGTCAAAAGAAACAAATGAATATTTTTTTAATAGAAAACCATTAGCTAGTATGAAAAAAAAGGAAAATAATCATCATATAAATAGTCATAATGTAAATAATGAAATAGAACTACATTGTAGTAGAAGAAGTTTTGATTATAAGGCTCGAATTAAATCTTTTAATAAGTATTTAAAACATTATGTTTATAAAATAAGTGATGGTGATGCAGTTCGATGTTCTTTACAAACTAATGAACTATTAAGAATGGTTTATCAAATAAAAGGAGAACAAAGTAGTAATAATAATAATGGTGATAAAAATAATGTTGATAATAATAATGTTGATAATAATAATGGTGATAAAAATAATGGTGATAAAAATAATGGTGATGATATAATTGTAAACACAAGTGGGCTAGCTCAATATAGAGATATAAGACAATTATTATCGTCTAATAATGGTAATACGAGGTTTGATATATCACCCAAAAGAAATTGTGTATTAATAAATTTACCAAATAAAAAATGTATTATATTTAAAGATTGTTTATTATATATACCTACTTATACAAATAGTACAAGAAGTGAAATATCGGAAAAAGAAGAAAAAATGTGTCAAGATTTTATTGAAAATGCAAAATCTATATCTTTAATTAAGGATGTATTACCTTTTGAAATTTTAATATTAGAAGCTATATTTGTAGATATATGTGATGAATTAAGAAATGAAATAGATCCAGTTATATGTAAAGCAGAAAAGTTATGTGAAATGATAAGTACGAAATTAAGTATATATAAATGTATAAATAAACTAACTGATATGAGAAGGGAATTAAAAACAATTAATGAAAAAGTACAAAGTGTTTATAAAGCTATACATGATGTTTTAAATAATGACGAAAATATAAAAAGATTAGAAGTATCTTATTTTGGTGATAAACCAGAATTATGGGAAAAATGTGATACAACACCAAATAACGAAGATACTGAAATGTTATTGGAATATTATTGTCATGAAATTGAAGAGTTTTTAAAAATAATTAACAGAACAGATCAATCATTAGATGATGTTTTACAAATGGTTGAATTAAATTTAGATGATGCTAGAAATAATGTTTTAAAATTAGAATTAAGATTAAAAATATATGGAATGATAATATCAGTTATTGGTACTGTTGCAGGTGTTTTTGGAATGAATTTACAAAATGGATTTGAAAACACTCAATACTCTTTTTGGTTGTTAGCGTCCTTTTTAATGATTATAACATCATATTGTTTATTCAAATCTGTTTTCTTTTTTAACCGAGTTAGAATTTAAATATGTCATAAATTGTAATTCTTCCTCTATTTTTCCTCTATCCCTCCTCTATTTTTCCTATATTTTTCCTCTATTTTTCCTCTATTTTTCCTCTATTTTTCCTCTATTTTTCCTCTATTTTTCCTCTATTTTTCCTCTATTTTTCCTTTTTTTTTCCTCTTTTTTTTTTTTTTTTTTTTTTTTTTTTTTTCACACGAACTTGTTAATTCTTGTTCATATAATTTGGATTATTTTTTTTTGTTCACTTTGTTTGTGAATTTTGTTTTTGATCATAAGTGAAACGAGCATATTATAAACGTATTATATATATTTGGTATACACACAATTGTTATTTTTTTTTTTAACACTAGGTGGGAAAAAAAAAAATATATATATATATATATATAATAAATAAATTTATATATACATATATATAATAAATAAATAAATTTATATAGTACATCTCGTTTAAGCATCTTGTATTACACCTTATATTACACCTTGTATGGCACCTTATATTGCACCTTGTATGTACATCTCGTTTAAACATCTCAATTGTTCACGTTTTGAATTTTTAAATTATTTCATTAAAATACTTTTGCGCTTATGCATCAGATTTAATTTGCACCTGTAGTAAAATATATATATTTTTTTTATTGTGGTAACTGCAGATGTATACATATATGAACATAAAAAAAATATGTATATATATATAAATTCTTATAGGTTTAAACTATCCTAATTTTTTTTTTTTTTTTTATTCAAAAATAGACAAAAAACTTTTACATCTCTTATAAATGTTTAATATAATTTTTAATTCAATTTACTTGCGTTGTATTGCACTGAGCTGTATTTAGTGGATTTGTTCGTCCTAATAGTTGTTACTGCACACATTTTCAATTCTATTAATTCTCAACCAGTGAAAAAAATAAAAGGAGGCAAAAATACTGAAAAGAAAACAGCAAAGAATAATAAAATCTACAGGGTTATTTGCTATGCCAAGTAAGGAGGCATATATATCAAAGGAATTGGCTGACTGATTTGTGGAGACTTGGGTAATCATTAGGAAAACAAATAAAAAAAAAAAAAGTATTTAGACGTTTTTACTACAAATGGTTAAAAAAAAAATAGAATAAATAAAAAAAAAAAATATGTATATGTATATTTTTAAGCATGTACATATATGTATTAATATATGTATAAATACTTAAGAAAAAAAAAAAAAAAAAATAATACGAATTATCAAGTGTTGTTTTGTGTGTTATACTAAAGTTTATATAATTTTTTTTTTTATTTTTTTATTTTTTGAAAGCAAAAATAATAGTGATATATGGACCTGGTATTTTACACATAAAACACTATATATGTACATATAATTTACGCAGAAAACACAAATTAAAAACAAGTGTGTGCAGAAAAGTACTTCAGCGAAAAAGAAAAAGTTTATAATTTTATGTAAAGAATAATATATTTTCAAGATTATCAGACATTATTTATTCATTTGTTTATTTATGATGGGTATGTGTGAGGAACAAACTTATAAACACATAGCAAATTGCTTTTATGATTTTTTAGAAATATATTTATAATAAAGTAATTAATTAAAAAAGAGGCATATTCTGTTCATTGGAAGATTAAAACCAATTAAAAATAAAAGAATTACAAACACGAAAAAAAAAAAAAAAATAATAAAAATAATAATAATAATAATAATAATAATAATAATAATAATAATAAAATAAAAAAATATATATATTTTGTCTTTTAAAAATTTAAAATAAAAAATGAACACACAAATGTGTATATATATATACACACCATAAGAAGGTATTTCAAAAAAAAAAAAAAGAATTATGTAATCATGTAAAACAGAAAGTAATTAAACAGTCGTGATAAAAACAAAAAAAAAAAAAAAAAAAAAAAAAGGAATTACAATTCGGCTAATAGAAAAAATGCTTTATATATACCAAGCTTCAATAATCATAAATGTGTTATTCCTTTTTTATATGTCCTCCACCCCTTCCCCAAAAAAAAAAAAAAATATAAAAATAATTTTTTTTTTTTTTATATATTGGTTAGATATGTTATAAATTCAATAATTAAGATTTAATAATATTATTTAAACTTAATAATTTGATTGCATTTTCTTTTACTCTTAATTTCATAATGTTGCCTAAATCTACACAACTATTAATACAAGTTTGAACCATGGATTCAAAAATATCTATAGGTACCTCTGCATCAAATTCCAATAAGACGATTTTATGTGTGTCTAATTCAATAACCATGGTTAGTTCAGGTGAACCCGAATTTACTTCTAATTGATTGGCATCTACTATTATTTGATTTTGTAAATATAGAACTGAACATGCTGATATAAAATATTTTATAGCAATACCTGCATCGATTAATGCTAATATGCATGTATTTATAGCAGCATGTTTGACACCTCCATCCCTTTCTATAATATATAAAAATATATTAATTTCGGAATTTTTATATAAATCTACTAAAATAATATTTTCACAAATATTTCTTATATATGCACTTATTTCATTTGTTAAACTATCTTTTTTTTTTTTCATTTTTTTTTCATAAACATTAAATGGTGATAAAAAAACTTCACATTTTATTGAACATTTGTCATCTGATTTTTTTAGTTCTGTTGGGCCTTGTATATAGGATAAAATCTTTGTATTACCTATTTCATAAAACGCGCATCCATCAGCGTCTGCAAACATGTTTTCATTTCCCAAACTTATTTTTATTAATCTACATTCGTTTTCTTTTCTTCCATCAAGTCGATACCCTTCTTCATTTATGTATTTTAAAAGTGGCATATTTGTATGTATATATATATATATATGGGTAGATAAATATATATGTAATTGAATAGGTAGCTGGACAGGTAATTGAGTAGGTAACTGAATGTAGAAAGCAAAAGAGAAAGAGAAAAAAGGCACACTTTTAATTTAGCTGTTTTATTTTCACAATTTTGTAAACTTTGTTTTTTATGTATAGCAAAATGAGAAATATATATTAAAATTTTGTTTCTTTATAATGCATGATCTTAACTTAAAAGTTAATTAAAAAAGAGAGTTTTTTTTTTTTTTTTTTTTGGATTTATAAAATATCTTATAAAAAAAACAAAACTTTTTATAAAGGAACACTTTTTTTTTATTAATACAATATTTTACAATTGTTTTTAAATTAGTTTTTATCTTTGTTATTTCTTAATATATATATCTAATTATAAATAGGACCAGTTGAAAAATTGTAAAACATAATGTCAAGTCACATATGCATAAAATGAGTCAAAACAGAGTGAAAAAAAAAAAAAAAAAAAAAAAAAAAAAAAAAAAAAAAAAAAAAAAAAAAAAATTTAAAAAAAATAAAAAAAAAAAAAAAAAAAAAAAAAAAAAAAAAAAAAAAAAAAAAAAAAACATAAACTAGTATAGAATAAGATAATATGATCCATGAACAGCTAAGTGTCTGTAAGTAACACCCATTCATGTGAACATTCATATACATACCAACCAGCGTGTTTTTTTTTTTTTTTTTTTTTTATACACTTTTAAAG
>CABPSV020000685.1:0-10543 GCA_902459845.2 Hepatocystis sp. ex Piliocolobus tephrosceles
TGCGTTGTTTTGTTTTGCGTTGTTTTGTTTTGCGTTGTTTTGTTTTGCGTTGTTTTGTTTTGCGTTGTTTTGTTTTGCGTTGTTTTGTTTTGCGTTGTTTTGTTTAGCTATGTTTTTATTTTTTTGATATTTTGGTATAATATGTTTTACCCTCTACTGTTAGGTATATCTATTTTGTCTGTTTTTTTAAACTGTATATTTTCTCTTGTTAAATGTCCTGATGAATCGGATACTGCGTATAAACAAATTATACAACTATATACATATGTGCGTTCATATATATATGTATATACTAGATATACACTAAGTATATAACCAAAAACAAAAATGAAAGGAACGTATTTAAAAATGGGTGAAAAAGCAAAACAATAATAAATAATTGTAAAACTGAATGGTAGAGTAAAAAATAAAATAGGTTTTTTTTTGTTTTTTTCTTTTTTTTTTTTTGTTTTTTTAAAATAAATACCATCAAAAATCCATAAGTAGTCATCATCACAGTACAATTTTTTGACATTTTCTAGCTCCGCTGTAATTCTCAAAACAGTGTTTTTCATTTTGTATGAATTATGAATTAGTAACTGTTTTTTTTTTTTTTTTTTTTTTAAATTTGGTACATGTATAACAATTTTTTAATTGTTAATATAACACTTTGGTTGTTATTAAAGTTAACGTTATTTTATAAAACAGTATAAAAAAAAAAAAAAATATATACATACATTTTTTTTTTGTTTTTTTATTTTTTTATTTTTTTTTTTTCAAGAGTAATAGTTAAGCAGGACTCTTGCTATATGTTTTAATTTAAAAAAAAAAAAAAAAAAAAAGGAAAAGCTGTGGTTCTTCCGTAGTATTTTTACAAAGTTGTATGAGTATATATACATATTTATGTAAGCATTTTTTTTTTTTTTTTTTTTTTTCCGCTCTTTCTGTAAATTTATACATAATTGGATAAAATGGAGGGGGGATTTTGTAAAAGAGCCAATTTTTAAATTGTTTTATGTATTTTTTCTCCCTTTTCATAAATGTTATTATACATACGTGTATATATGTATATAGCACATTGTAGTACATTACAGAGAAAAAAAACAAAAACACATTCCTGTATATAACCATTTAAACAGCTATGTTTTAAAGTTTTATCATATAATACATTATTACATATTTTCGCATATCCACATATATTTTATGTGTTTATGATTTATTATAAATAGATTACTATAATTGTCATTTTTTTTTTTTTTTTTTTTTTTTTTACAAATTTTTAATTTTTTTTTTAAATATGAAGTAGCCATTAATAGGTCTTATTTTATTTTTTTATATTCTCATTTTATTACTCTACTTTTAGAGTTGTTAATATATACTTTTGTTCATGATTGTTACTTAAAAAAAAAAAAAAAAAAAAAAAAAGGTTATCTTCGGATTTATAAAACATACAGGATTATATAATTTAATGTGTATATGGTAGTGTATAAAAAAACACCCGACTACTACCATGTGTTTATATATGTATACACCAATCCGCAAATTTGTGTAAAAAAGCCACTTAACAGTGCAACGAAATGATTGTAGTAAAAAAAAAAATAAAATAAAATAAATAAAAAAAAAAAAAAAAAAAATTAAGATGAACTTGGTTCGAATAAAATGGGTACTATATTTGATAGTATTAATTATTTTAAAAGTAGATAAAGACTGTTTATGTTCTGTTAAAACTGAAAAGAATACAAGTTTGTATTTTTTTTGGAATAAATTAAAAAATTTGTTTTTAAAAAAAGAATTCGAACAATATCATAATATAATAACATATGATTTTATAAAACATAGTAGTGATAAAAATGGGTATAGTGATTCTAGTGGTAAGGATAAAAAGGAAGGATATGAAGTAAATCATGTAAATAGATTAATTTATATAAATAATCAGAAAACATTTGTATTAAGTGCATATATACCTTATGTATATATGAGCATAAGAGATATTTATATAGTGTTAAAAAAATTAAAAGAGTTAAAATTTAATACAGTATATACTTTTTTATCTTGGCAAGAAAACGAATATATAGAAAATAAATATGATAGTAATGAATCAAAACTTTTTTATTTATTAAATTTTTGTGCATCCAATGGACTTTTTGTTATTTTAGACATAGGACCATATATAAATAATATTTATAATTCGAATATTCCTACTTATATATTATTTAATAAACAATTAAATGAATATATTTATAACAAATATATATATGAATTGAGACAAGAAAATAGTATAAGTAGATTTTTTTTATGGAATTTTAAAAAAAATAATTCGGAAAATGATTATATTAAGAATTCAATTAATAATAGCTACAATGATATAAGAAGGAATAAAATAGAAGATATAATAAAAAAAAAAAAAGAAATATATAAAAAGAGAAATAAAATTTATAATACTATTTATAGTTTGTATTACCATAAAAGAGTTATTAAGTGGTTTGATTATATTTTACCTTTATTATACAAATATACAAATATGAATGGAGGTCCACTTATTTATATAAATATAGATAAAACGTTTGATAATTATTTAATGTATACTATAATTGAATTGAAAAGAAAAAACTTGTTTAAAAATATTTGTAGTATTGGTGAATATGTTGAAGGTGATGACCCTGTAGGGAATAGTAGTGGGAATAGTAGTGGGAATAGTAGTGGGAATAGTAGTGGCAAAGATAGTGACAATAGTAATGACAATAAAAACAAATGCAACAACAACTTTTTAAGTTGTGTTATCAACTTTTTTAAAAGAATAAAAAGAAGTTACTACTTAACTGTAGGTTACTTTTTATATATAAGATTTAATAAATACATGTATGCAATAAAAGAGTACGAAAACAGTTTATTATATATTAAAGAAATAAGTTTAATTGTAAAAAAACATTTAAAAAATATTAATATTTTAACAACAAATTATCCATTTTATAGTAATAATTATATAAACACTTACGCTGGTAATAATTGTTACAACCATTATTTATATAATAATTGGATGACTAATGAATGTATAAAAATAAATAAAACTTGTATTTGGTTACAAGTTTGGACAGGGGCAAAATATAGTATACATAATATTAATTCACCTGGTATACTAAAAAGGCAGTTTAATAATCCGATCGTATATGATGGTGATATAAATGTTGGGGATCCATATGTTGGGGATCCATATGTAAGGGGTACATATGTAGGGGGTACATATGTTGAGGATAATATCGAGTCGTATATAAAATATAATAAAAAATCATTATTTCCGCAACAACAAATTAATAAAAAATTTGTTAAAAATAATAGGGGGAAAGAAAGGAGTGATAATAACCAAAGAAGTGGTAATAACGAAAGGAGTGGTGGTAACGAAAGGAGTGGTGGTAACGAAAGGAGTGGTGGGAAAAAAGATGAAAATTCGAATGGGTTCATTGAACTAAAAAAATCAAATACATTTGGAGAATATGGCAATGATGAAAAAAGTGTTAGGAACAATGAAAACAATAACTATTACAAGAGTAACAACAAACATAAGGATATAAATAATTATATTGGACATATAAGAGATTTTAAAAAATTAACATTTAATATTGTATCATTTATAGGTAAGGGTGGTACATTTTTAAATATTTTTCCTTTTTATAGTGGTAACAACATTAATAATACAAATATTTATTTAGAACATTATAGTAAAGAAACAGGTCAACCATTAGATATGTTTTTTACACAAAAAGAACCATTCTATTCACATTTAAAAATGATTTTTAAAATATTATATAAATATAGTTTTTATTTTTTAGAAAAAAATTTTTATATTAAACCTGTAAATATATCTAATAATATTGAAATGTATGATTATAACATTTTAAAAATTATATGTAATTACAATATGACCACTAGTATATTTATAAAAATAGGTTCATTAAGTTATTATATTAACAGTTTTAGTTGTATAATATATAACAATTATCAAAAAAAAATTATTTATGATACATCTATAAATTATGCTTATGAATATTCTTATGTTAACAGTAAAGAAGTTTATACCCCTATAGATAAATATATATATTCATTGGATGTTATGTATGCTGGCCCATTAATTTGTTCAATGGGGAATAGAGTTAATGGAGGTTTATCAACTGATCATTTTTCTGTAGGTAAGAGAGAGCAACATGATAAATCAAGTGGTGATAGTTATAATGTTATTACAGATAAGGGGAATAATAAAAATTATGAAAATGGTAAAAATTGTGAAAATGATAAAAATTGTGAAAATGGTAAAAATGGTAAAAATTGTGAAAATGGTAAAAATGGTAAAAATGGTAAAAATAATAAAAATAACGAAAATAAAGACAACTCTAACATAACACATTCGAATTTTTCGAAATACAAAGACATATTTAACTATTTTTATAAAGAAGATATTTTAAGTAATAAATATTATACATACGAAATAAACGTGTTAAATAATTTTTATAAAACATTAGATTTAACAAAAGTACAATGGTATATTTTAATATTTAAAAAAACAAAAAATAATATTCAGCTATTTTTAAGTAATTATAGTTTACATATATATATATATGTAAATGATAAATTTATTTATAATGGTTTTAATGAATATAAACATATTAAAATATTAAATGTTAAAAAGATTGATATTATATGTATTAATATGGGATTAGGATTCCCTAACAATAATGTGCGAACTGATTTTTTTCGACACGTTAATTTAAAAAATCTTAAAATAAATAAATCAGTGATTGACTATGATAGTGGTAATAGTAACAGTAGTAACAGTGGCAGTAGTAATAGTGGCAGTAGTAATAGTGGCAGTAGTAATAGTGGTAGTAGTAATAGTGGCAGTGACAATAATGATAAAATAAATGGTAAAAATACGAAAAAAATGCATAAATCGAAACAGAATGAACAAACAGATAAAAATAAACAAAAAGATATGGAAGAAAAACATAAAGAATGGCTACATAAAAAATTAAAACAAAGTAGATTGTTTGATAGTGATATTATATATGACTTAGACAGGTTAGGAGAAATAGAAATGATGGGAGAGATAGGAGAAAACGATCAATCGAGTCCATTGGATTGGGATAACTCAAACAAAGGTAGCTCAAACGGAAGTGGGTCAAAAAACAAACTAAATATTATAGATGCAGAAAATATGATAATAAATGAAGAAATACCAATTTTGCATAATTACTATGAAAATGAAAGTATAAACACACATATTTTTATTGTTACTAAAGATGAATATAATATATATAATTGTGTTGGATTAAATGGTGAAATAATAAAAAATGAAAAAAATTTTGAAACATACAAAAAAATGCATAATATGTTTGATTATAGCATTATAAAACAACATATTTTGAATGAAATCGAACGTGATCAATCGTCTGGTGATTATATGGACAAAAGTGAAATTAAAAAAACGGAAGGACAAAAAGAGGGAAAAGAGGAAGGACAAAAAGAGGGAAAAGAGGAAAGACAGAAAGAGGGAAAAAATGAAAAAACAAATGACGGAAAAAAGGAAAAGCCAAATGAAGGTGACCAATCTGTGAATGTTCAAAAAAAAAAAAAAAATTATTACAATAATAATGCAAAATTTTTACCGTTTTTAATTCCTAAAAAAATTGATATGAAGAATATTACAAAAGCATTTCTTAAAATGTGCTCTATTCGTTTTTTTAGTTTTTTTTTTAATAAAATAAATTATTATTGTAGTACAGGTATATATAAATATTTAGATATGTTTCACAAAGCTTATGAATATATGGTTGATAGACCACTAACATGGTATACATTATTATATTCAATTAAAAGTATCGATTTTATTAGATCGAAATATTATTTAAAATTAAGTAGCTATGATGAAAAGATGAATAAAATAAATGGATTATACAGAGGTTTTTTATATATTAACAATCATGTGTTAGGTAGCTTTTGGATAACAGATGATAAAGAGAGTTATGAAAATGAAGTGAATGATGAAAAAGAAATGGAAAATATAAAAAAAAATAAAAAAAAAAAAAAAAAAAACAAAAAAAAAAAAAAAAAAAAAAATTTGTAAATAATGAAAATATAATTAATATACCATTAACAAGATATATGAGAATACCAACCGATTGGTTGGTAAAAGGAATTAATGTTTTAATTGTTCTTGATGAATTTGGTGGTAATCCATATAAAATCGAAATTGTTAGAGAAGTATTAAGTGGGGGAGTATACAGTTTAACAAAAAAAGAAAAATATGTTAATTGGTTTGTATATTTTATTATTTTTAACTTTATTATTTTTATTTTCTATTTTTTTTATAAAGCTGTATTTAATTATTATAAAAATAAAGAAGAAAAAAAAAGAAATAAGCAAAATTACCAACATATAATTGAAAATATCATTACGCATAATATTTATTCTAATAGCTCAGATAACCATGATGATTCTGTATCAAATGACGAAACTAATTCAGAGAGTATTGAAAATATGAGTGACTTTTTGAATTCTTAATTTTACGTTCTAACTATTATTGGTGACCACACAAAACGAATCTAATTTTTTAATCTTCTATTTAGATTGCATCATAAAATGGTGTGATTATTTGTCAACATAAACGCAATTTTTTAAATTTTAACATTTTTTTTTTTTTTTTTTTTTTTTTTTTCTCTCTGTCATTTACAATTTTTATCTAAACACAAACATAATAAATAAGTATACATATGTACCTTTTTTACTTACATTGTTGCATTTTTTTTTTTTTTTTTTTTTTTTTTTTTTTTTTTTTTTTTTTTTTTTCACATATAAAAAGGATAAAAATGCATGTGTATACATCCGTATATCCATAACATGTCCATAGCATGTTAACAGTACCATTTTCTACAGTTTTTGTCAAAATATATATATAATAATAATGATGTTTTTTTTTTTTTTTTTTTTTTTTTTGTGTGTTATATTTATATGCGTAATTTACTATATATTTAAAATATGTTAAAAACTGGAATTGTTTTTTATCATATTGTTCTTGATATAATATATAATTTGTAAATCCTAAAAATCAAACACAAGCATGTCATATGTGCATGTCATATGTGCATGTCATATGTGCATGTCATATGTGCACGTCATATGTGCACGTCATATGCATATATATACATTTAATATATTTATATTGGATATATTTATATTGGATATATTTATATTGGATATATTTATATTGGATATATTTATATTGGATATATTTATATTGGATATATTTATATTGGATATATTTTTTTTTTTTTTTTTTAAACATCATGCTTCATGGCTACATTTTTATTAATTATTTTAAAATAAATTTATGAGAATTTTAATGTAACATATGTTTATACTAATAAAAAACAAAGTATAATAGCAACTCCTACTCACCAAAAAAAAAAAAAAAGGTTTTCAGCTCGTGTCACTATTAAAAGCTTTTTAAATGCAAAAAATGAAAAAGACAAACACAACAGTCAAATAAAATTGATAAAATAAATAATAAAATATAAATAAAGGTTTACTAAAATAAAGTTGTAACAAGTAATTGAAATAGACAAATACGTCTATTTTTAGGACAATATTTAAAAGAGTGACATATAATATGTATAATAGTATGTGCCAAGTAAAAACTAAAAAATCTAAGTTTTGCATATGCTCAAAAAAAAAAAAAAAAATAAAAAAAAAAAAATAACAAATAAAATGTAAAATAAAATGTAACATAACAAATAGTGTGAAATTAAAAAATGGTACTATTATCTTCTATGGTTTTTTGATTCGATTTTATTATACTATCAGTAACATAATATATAATGAAATTCAAAAAAAATGGGAAAATGACCATTACTAATAAAAGCTTACATTTAATATCACTAATATAAGCTAATGTACATAAAATAAATATATTAAAGATAGGTGAAAAAACAAAAAAAAATGTCAATGTTAATATTTTTGTAGTTAAAATAACACACATCCATAACATTAAACCTTCATATATAGTCATATTTAAATATCTCTGTTCAATTTGTTTATACATTTCTATATATATATTTTCATTGGAATTATCATTATCACTATTAAATAAATAATCTTCATCCAAATGAATACAAACTTCTTCATTTAATACATCTTCTGTTAATAATGTTAATTCATTTTTATAAATTGTTCTTTTTTGTTCTTTAAATTTATCGTATTTACCAAATATGTCATACAAACCACCATTTTTGCCATACGCACCACCACTTTTGTCATACGCACCAACACTTTTGTCATACGCACCAACACTTTTGTTATTATTTTGTTCAACATCGAGTTCATATATATGTACTAATTTTTTTTCAGAGTTTTCTGCTTGTTTTTTTTTTTCATACATATTTAAATTATGAATAGTATTATCCAGATTATATATTTTATTATTTTTATCTATTCCATCTTCAAATAACTCTTCATTATAATTATCATCATCTTGTTTTATTACAACATTTGTTTTGTTTGTGTTTAAAAAATTATTTTTTTCTTCTTTTTCGAAAATATTATCATTATTTGATGGTAATTTGTTTATAACAAGAGGAGCATCATCATCATCGTACACATTTTCATAAATTTGATTAACTGTGTTATTATTATTGTAAATATTATGGACAATGTTTGTATTATTATTTTTAATATTGTTATTGCACCTGTTAATATTAATGTCGTCGTTTATATTAGTGTTATTATTTGTGGTACTAGTGTTACTAGCTGTTTTTTTAGTAAGTATATTGTTACCAGCTGATTTTTTAACAGGTATATTGTTACTATTTATGTTGTTTTTATTAAAAACCTCCATGTGGGCTTTATTTTGAGCGATTTTTTGTTTGATATTATTATTACTATATTTTATATAGGTTAAATACTGTGACAAAAAATCAGTGGGTTTGTATATACACACATCTGTATGATTATTTAAATGATTTCTAAATTTTAAAAACTTCATTAACGATAATAGTTTATGTTGTAAATATAAGCCTAATGTAGCATCAATAATAATTATAATAAGATATATGGAACATTCATCCATTGTAACACTATACGATATTGGTAATATATTAAACCGTGTAATCAATATACATAGTGATATATTTAAAAAATGAATTGTTGAAGATCCACACAAAATGATTATTACATCATTCAAAAATTTATTAAGTGTTCTTCTTGGTTTTTCTAAAATATACTTAGTTAACAATACACCTAATGAAACACATCCAATAAATATCTGAACTAGTACTCCGAATTCCCCTGGTACTAGATAACATTCTTGTGTCGTGGTTTTTAAATCGTCCATATCTATATTTTATTTCCCTGTTCAGTTTTTTTTTTTTTTTTTATTACTTAGTTTAAGCATATTTATAACTGCTATAATATGATATTTATTAGTATGTCATATTTGAAAAGTTAACAATAACTGCAAAATGTATGCATGGGAATATGTGAATATGCGAATATGTGAATATGTGAATATGTGAATATGTATAAATACGTTTATATATATATATGTAATCGTTACTATTAAAACGGAAGCTAAAGAACAAAATGAATCAGACAACAATTTTGCAATTAAAATCTTATAATATAGAACTTGTAATAATGATTTCACATTTATTAATCACTATTTGTTTTGTTACTTGTTTAATTTTCCGTTCTTTTGAAAAAAAACGAAAAAAAAAACGAAAAAAAAAACAAAACAAAAAAAAAAAAACGAAAACGAACATATAGACATATATATATTTATATATAAATCGTTTCGCTATGTATATATATAAAGATAGATATATACATAAAAAACTAAGTTACAATGTACAAATAGTATATGTAAATATGAATTTACATAAAAAGTAAACCTCAATGCAAAAAAAAGCAAATATATATTCACAAAAAAAAAAATGAACTCAGTTGAGTTCTCCAATAAAAATTAAATATATGTGGTAAAAATGTTTACATATATATATATATATATATATATTAACAAATATGTATATGTATTTAAAAACAAAAAAAAAAAAACATAAAAAAAATAAATAGCCAAATAATAACTATTGAAGAATTTCGACATGATCAGCAAGAAAAAGTTTATATTATTTTTTTTTATAAGCTAAAAAAAGAAAAAAAAAAAAAAAAAAAAAAAAAAAAAAGTTTATTTTTACTCAAAACAATTAAAATAAGATTTAAACAATTATATTTTTAAATGTAAAATGTGAAAAATATTAAATAAGTAATAAAACAAATCTATATGTAAACAGGACATTAAAAAACAAATCACTTATGTACTATTATATATGGTTAATAAAAAATAATTTGTTACCAAAAAATAAAAAAAAGGAAAAAAAAAATAAAAAAAAATGTTATTAAAATTGAATTATACTACTGATTATTATATAGTAAAATATATATTTAAAAAAAAAAAAAATATTCATGTTATATATGATTATATATTAAACACTGTACAATGACATATTTAAACTACGTTTATTAA
>CABPSV020000687.1:0-10505 GCA_902459845.2 Hepatocystis sp. ex Piliocolobus tephrosceles
AAAAGCAATAGTAATAAAAGCAATAGTAATAAAAGCAATAGTAATAAAAGCAATAGTAATAAAAGCAATAGTAATAAAAGCAATAGTAATAAAAGCAATAGTAATAAAAGCAATAGTAATAAAAGCAATAGTAATAAAAGCAATAGTAATAAAAGCAATAGTAATAAAAGCAATAGTAATAAAAGCAATAGTAATAAAAGCAATAGTAATAAAAGCAATAGTAATAAAAGCAATAGTAATAAAAGCAATAGTAATAAAAGCAATAGTAATAAAAGCAATAGTAATAAACTCGAAAAAAATATTATATAAATTAATAAGCCCAAAAATGGATTTTAAAAACTACTGTCCTTTCGTTTACCCTGAAGATCGAAACATAAGTGGTATAGATAATATTTTAGACAGTAACTCGAGTTTTAAAAAATTAAAAAAACGTGTTTTAGACAACTTAAACTTAGATAATATATATTTTGATTTAAATAAAATTGAAAACAAAAAAAGTTTATTAGATACAAGTTATGATTTAAAAAAAAAAAAAAAAAAATGGTATTTGAACTTTCAACCATTACATAATGTATCAATAGAACAATATTGGAAATATGACAAAGTTAATTTAAAAGATATTTTATCTTCTAATATTAATATAACATATGATAAGAATAATGAAAATGAATTTAAAAAAGATAAAAAATATTTAAAACATATAAGTAAATATATATTAAAAGGTAATCCACATGAATCGTTAATAAAAAACACTTTTAAATACTCTAGTAATAACTTAAGTAATATAGATAAACATTCAAGAGTATCTTTTAGTACCAATAATGATCATAACAAGAAAAATATTTGTTCATCTTTGTTAAGTCTTAATTCAAAAGCTATTAAAAATTCACAAAGTCTCTTAAATTGGAAATTAAAATATTCAAGTGATTTGGCAAAAATCCAGGAATCAAACCAACAAAAAAGTAAGCATGAATCGACGTATAATTCAAATAATATCAGAAATAAAAATAGGAACATAACAAAAACTCACCACTTTCAAAATCAGAATCAAATGAACATTAAACACCACATTAAAAAGGAAAGACAGAAAAGGGGCAAATCGGTTAAGTAAAACTTTAAAAACATGACAAAAAAAAAAAAAAATAATAATAAAATATTTTCTTAATTTGGCTAATTTGGTTCTTTTGTCAATTTGGAACCGTACGAGTAATATGAGCAATGGAAACAGTATTGCAGTTGTGTTGCTACGACCCTTTTGTAGCTCTTTTTTTTTTTTTTTTTTTTTTTTTTTTTTTTTTTTTTTTTTTTATTCTTGTTATACTTGACAACTATACCATATTTTTTATTTTTAAGTTAAACATTATTAAAACTGGTATGTTTTTGTTTGACACAAATTCTTACATTTTTTGCGTATATATACATGTTCACAGTTAAACACATTTACTTTCGAATTTGAAATTTGATTTATATTTTTAATTATTACTATTTGGTTAGAACTAAGTTATAATACATATGCTGTTTTTTTTTTTTTTTTTTTTTTTTTTTCTGTGATAAACCCTTTATCCAAAAGTAAAAACAAAACAATCCAACTAACTCAGTTATTGTTCTTTTTCTCCTTTATCTCTTTCCTTCTTTCTTTCTTTTTTTTTTTTTTTTTTTTTTTTTTTTTTTTTTTTTTTTTTTTTTTTGAGAAAAGGCAATTTTAAGTAAATATAATTATGGGTGCTTGTTCTCAGACTGTATATATATATATATATATATGTACATGCTCGTATGTGTATATATACGTATATATGTATTAATCCCATTTCCAACAGTTTTTTTTTTTTTTTTTTTTTAAACATAGCTTACTGCATTTTTTGCCCCAATATTATAATTTTACTTTATTTTGTTCATGTATATTATATATATGTACATATGCTACGCTTTATTTTTTTTTTTTTTTTTTGTCATATTATCCATTTCCACCGTGTTAAAAGTTAAAGTTAATTTTAAAGTTAAAGCTTTGTATGCAACAATTTTTAACTTTAAAAAAAATAAAAAATAAAAAATAAAAAACAAAGTTGACCGAATGAATATATATCGTGAACAGTTAAAAGTAGTATACAAGTGATGGAATAATATAGGGAACTATTTAAATTTTTTTCTAAAAAAAAAAAAATAAAAAATAAAATAAAATGATTTTAAACCAACTGAATATAGATTTTATTACATCAAATGGTGAATAACTACCATGAACTTACGAGTAGGCAATTAAAAAAATAAATAAATAAATAAATAAATAAACAACACGAAATAAAAGAACACGAAATAAAAGAACACGAAATAAAAGAACACGAAATAAAAGAACACGAAATAAAAGAACACGAAATAAAAGAACACGAAATAAAAGAACACGAAATAAAAGAACACAATTTAAAAGAACACAATTTAAAAGAACACAATTTAAAAGAACACAAACAAGTACACACCACATAAACAAAATAAATAAAAGCTTATTAGCTGCCATCGTATTAACCCCCATCGTATTAACCCCCATCGTATTTCATTTAATAATAAAAATAAGCGTTTTGGTGATAGTAAAAAAAAAAAAGTGGCGCATACATCAACAAATGCGACAAACATAAAAAAAAAAAAAAAAAACTTGAAATAACACAACGTATCATGCTCAGACCGATTTACACTATCCTCATAAATTATTTTGTTTTATTATTTACTAATAATTACGTTTTTAATTTTGAGTATGTAAAATGTCAAAACGAAAATCTTTATATTATTAAAACAGTTCCAGATATTATAAGTAGTAAAAAAAAAAATTATTTAAAAAAAAAAAAGAAACATTTTTTTATACCAACAAATATAAACCCCAAAACAAACGACTTGTATTTCAAAAAGTATATCCATATATTTTCAAATAAAATTAAAAAAAATAAATTGCCATATAAAAATAATAACAAAGACATTTGGTACAATAATAAACACGTACATGTGTTTGTAAAAAATATAACAAAACATAAAATTTTTAATAATATCACGGAACAACAGTTTAATCTTTTAAGTAATAACAAAGATGACAAAAATGATAAAAATGGCAAAAATGACAAAAATGATAAAAATGACAAAAATGATAAAAATGACAAAAATGATAAAAATGACAAAAATGATGAAAATGATAAAAATGATAAAAATGATAAAAATGATAAAAATGATAAAACATATTTAAGTATTCATACATTGGAAGAAGAGAATAAGACGAGAGAAGTAAATCAGTCATATAGTGAAAAAAAAGCGACCAATTCCCAACAGCAAAATGAAAAACCTGAAAGTAAACAAACCCAGGTTGAACAATTAATACAATGGAAAAAACACCAAGAGGAAAAAAGAAAAAATGAAATATTAAAAGATTTGAATATAAAAAAAAGAATGCATTTATTAAGACAAAAAGGAATTAAACAAGGGTCAAATTTATACCCTAATCAGAATGTGACAGTAAAAAATGAAGAAGGAGTAACAGATATATTAGAGTTAATGGAAGGAACATATTATGAAGAAGAAGCGAAAATTAAAAACAAAGACGAGTATAATAACGGAAGTGATGATGAAGACAGTGAAACATATTTTGATGATTTTAATTATGAATTTAATGAAAAAGAAAAAAAAAAAAAAAAAACAATCAACGAATCAATTAATAACACAGACTATTTTAATAATAACACTCAAAATAATAATAATAATTATTTTAATAAATATGGTGATATTTATAATGATAAAAAAGAAAGTGATATATCTGATCCTTTTAATACACAAAATATGAATGGAAATATGAACGAAAATATGAATGGAAATATGAACGAAAATATGAATGAAAATATAAATGAAAATATGAATGAAAATATTAATAATATATTTATTTCAAAAAAAAATAAAAACTTACCATTATTTTTTTCTATAAGTAATAAATTTATCGAAAATAGTAATAATAAATATTTTAATAAAATTTGTACTATACCTCCAAATGAATTAATCAATAGATTTTTTGAAAATAGTCCAGAACGAGTAAAAGAAGCTGTAAAAAATATTTTATTTAATATAATGGGTAATATTCAAAAATATGCAATCGAAACATTTATACTGATGAGTTATGAAAAATTATATAACTTTCTTTTACAAATTATTTTAACTGGATATATGTTAAAAAATGCTGACTATCGTCTAAGTCTGAACGAATCACTTTACGAACAAAACAATTTAACACAAAATAAAAAAGAAAAAAATGTTTCGAAATTAAAAAAAATATTTTATACTTTATTTAATGATAGTATAAATTATAAAAATAATAATAATAATAATAATAATATTAATAATAATAATAATAATAATAATAATATTAATAATAATAATAATAATAATAATATTAATAATAATATTAATAATAATATTAATAATAATATTAATAATAATAATAAACAAACTTTTAACGCAGCTGAATTATTAGCAAAATATCATGAAATATATGGTAATAAAAAAGAAAACACAAATAAAAAAATTAATGTTGAAGCACAGGAGGAAGAAAAGAATCTTACTGTTATAGAAGACAATAACGAACAAAATCAACAAAGGGATGAAAGTAGTAAAAGTAATGCAAGAAATGGTACAACTGTAAATACTAGTAAAACTTCAAATGATATACAAAACATAACAGATGAATATCCCATTATAAATTCTAAAAATTATATTTTATTTTTAAGGAAAAAAATAAATTCATTAGAAGAAGAATTAAAAAAAACAAAACAAAATAAAAAATTTACAGATGATGATATACTTTCTTATATAAAGTCATTAACTGATGTACAACTTCGTTCACTAACAGATAATGTAGGTTCATTGGTTTTAGATGCGACTAAAAAAATAGTTGAACTCGTAATACAAGGTATGACACTAAATGTTAATAAAAAATTAACAAACGAATTAATATATATTAATGGTTCAGCTTTAACATATATTTGTTTTTGGCAGTTAATTAATGGCTATACATTAAGAGAGATGGAAATTAGAGATGAGTTATCAGATTACTTAAATGGGGAAGAGTAGCACATATACAAACATAGGCAACATACAACTACTTAATATATATATATATATATATATATATATATATATATATAATCACTTGCATACATAACCACTTGCATGTATAAACTATGTAAATAACTTTTTATCCTCTTTCTTTTTTTTTTTTTTTTTTTTTAATATATAAATATGTATATGTCAAATTATTGTCACTCCTTTCCCATTTGCTTATCTATTTTTTTTTTTTTTTTTTTTTTTGTCCACCTTTTGATGAATAAAATTCGCTTTAAATGAATTTACCATACATTTATTTTAGTTACTGTATATAAAATTATTTCTTTTTTTTTGTAAGTTAATATATATATATATATATGTTTTTTTTTTTTTTATTACTTACAAAATTTAACACGTGCAAGAATGTGCCTAAATAAACAAGCCACTGCTGAAAGAAAAAAAAAAAAAAAATACCTTAAAAAGACATAACACATTATAAATAAGTTTTTGTTTGTTTGTTTGTTTGTTTGTTTTATAAAAGTGTAAAATTGTAAAAGCTCGAAAATGTAGCTGGTGCAAAATATATGTAGAAAGCACAAAATGCGTTTTCTTTTTTTTTTTTTATAGATTTTTACTCCCATTGGTATGCTATGTATCCATGTTCACAATATTAAAAAAAAAATATATATATATATAAGCATATACATTAGCATATACATAAGCATATACATTAGCATATACATAAGCATATACATTAGCATATACATAAGCATATACATTAGCATATATATATATATATATATATATATATATACATATACATAAATATATATATAAGCGCACGCACGCACATGCGAACAAACGCAACGCTGCCACTTCATTTAAAACTTGAAAAGTTGTCAAAAAAAAGAAAAAAAAAATTTTAAATATTTAACTCGTTTTTCATTTGCATTATTTCCTTTACTGGTATGGGTTCGTAAGGGAAATGGTCTAATTTGGGTATTGATAAATTTTGTAATGAATTAATTAAGTAATCTATTGAGTTGTTTGACAAATTTAAGCTTGTATTTTCTTCAGGTAATAAAGTTAAAAAATTATTTATTATATTCGGTATAGTAATATATTCTCTTTTTAGAAAGTCTTCTTTATCACCAACATTTTTTTCATTATTAAAAGTTTTAACATGTTTTTCATTTATGTTACTACGTTTTTGGTCATTTATTAACTCTGTTTTTTGTTCCTTTACATGTTTTAAATTTTCAAAGGGTTTATAAGTACACATCATTTTTAAATCGGGTCTCGTAATATAACTACTATTCAATGGATTAGAAATGGATCCATTTTTTCTATTTTTTTTTCCATCACCATCTACCATTTCAACATTATTATTAACACTATGTATGTTGTGAACATGCCTCATGCTATTTGCATTTTTTTTTTTTTTTTTTTTTTTTTTTTTTTTATCACTTTGAAAATTAAAAAAATTAAAAGAGTCATACATAACATTTGTACCAAAGTTTTTTTTTTTTTTTATTTTTTTTTTAATTTTCTTTTGTGTGTTTTTTATTATGTCATTTTCTTCAAACATTTCTTCTGATGACTTATTATCATCATCATCAACATCATCCTCCTCTTCCAAATAATTACTATATACTTCTTTTTTTCCAATTTTATTATTATTGCAAATGTACATATTTTTAACACCTATTGTTTTGTTTACTTCTTTCGTGTTACTTACATATTCTATGTCCTCATCTACTTTCCTACTATAACCTATCTTTCCTTCTTTTTTCCTCTGTTTTGAAATTGCTTTCCCCTTTTTCATTACTCCATAAGAACCATAACAATCAGAAAACCAAGGGTTCAATATATTGCTTATACTATCACAACTATTAAACTCAAAAAAAGAAAATGTTTTTTTAAAAGAGGAACCACCAAACAATTGAGAGTTAACCAAATTTATTTTAAAATTCAAATTATCTACGTCATTTTTTTTTAATTTTTCTAAATAACCTTTACATAATATATCTACGATGCTATTATCTTGTATTAATACATTAGTATGCTCATTTGTGTTTGATACATTTCTAAAATCTAACAATATATTCTTATTTTCTTCCAAATTGTAACCTGCCTCACATTTTAATTTCATTTCATATACTTTATTTAAGTTGTTTATATCTCCATATAAAATTTCTAGTTGTGTTAATAGTTTCCATATTTTTTCACATGATTTATTTTTTTTTTTTAATAATTTTAAATATTCTGGTTCAAATTGGTTAAATTCGGTGACCACACTTGTGGTAGTAGTTGTCGGTTCTGTTGTGACAGGTACAGTAGCTGCACTACCACTACCAACTGCACTGACAACATTAGTATTACTACCATCACTACCACTACCATAGTTACGACGGTTATTTGTAGCAATAATCTTCGATATTTTCTTTACACCTTTCTTGTTTCCTAATAAAACATCTCTTCTATTACTACTATTTACATGACTCTGTTCATATTCTTTATAAAATTTAACATAAAAATTATATACAAATTTATAAACAACGGATCTTATTTCATCTATATATCCTTTTTCTAATAAAAAATTTATATACAAATAAAGAAATTTTTTTTTCATTTCATATTTTTTATTTCCTTCTTTCATAATATACAAAGCCCTTTTTTCATTTTTTAAGAATCTCCTTTCTATAGTAGCACAATAATAATACATATACGGCTTACATTTTTTTTCATTCAAAATTATATGTACGTAATATCTCCATATAATTTCATCATAATTTCTTTTAATGAAATTTAAAAAATGAATATATACAAAATCCCTTTTTTTTTGTTCATTTTTTTTATCTAAATTCATATAATTTATGAAATATTGTTTCCTTTCTTCTATTTGTTCATAATCATTTTGATCGAATTTTTTTCTTATTTCTCCATCGCTTAGGCTATTGCTTAGGTTCGTGCTTTGGCCCTTGCTTAGGTTCGTGCTTTGGCCCTTGCTTTGACCCTTGCTTTGACCCTTGCTTTGACCCTTGCTTTGGCCCTTGCTTTGGCCCTTGCTTTGGCTATTGCTTTGGCTATTGCTTTGGCTATTGCTTTCTAATCCGTTTTCTGTTGTTTTATTTAAATTATTATTTTTTTCTTTATTAACTAAGTCTGTACTAACTTGATATTCACTATCTAACTTTGTTCTATTTTTTTCGCCTTCTTTTTCTAAACTTGCTAAATTCGCTTCAACCGGTAAAGTAACATTATTACTTATATATTCATCTGAATCATTATTTTTTTCAGTTATTTTTTTTTTCTTATTCATCTGTGTTTGTTCTTCTTCTTCCTCCCCTTCTCCTTCTTCTCCTCCTTCTCCTTTTTCTCCTCCTTCTCCTTTTTCTCCAGTTTTACATTCTGTCGCTGACAATTTCTTCATTCGTTTCCTAATCCCTCTTTTATTACTTACTCTTTTAAAATTCTTTTTTGAATACAAAAATGTTAAAGCAAACTTGTCTTTGTTTTTTGTTACTCCGTTGATCATTAACTGGTAAACAAAATGTGCCTGATTAATTAATCCATGTTTTTCAAAAAAAAAAGCAAAATTTAATTTTAATAAATCATTGTATGGTAAATAAACTTCAATGGCCTCTCTCATAATACGAATAGCATAATGATACTTTCTATTTAATAATAAAAATTGGAAATACGAAAACCATATATCACCATTAAAAGGTAAATGAATTAAAGCCTGTTCATAAACATACATAATTCTTTTATGTACTAAACATAATTCCAAATTTAATGGATTTGTTTTTTCATAATTTATAATATTTAACCATTTAATATATAACAAATAATTTTTCATTTTACATTTTTTATTATTAAATGGGATTATTATCATATTTTTGTCACGATTTATTTTTTTAACATTATTACCATTCTTACTATGTTTCTTATCAAAATCATTTAAATCTTTATACAATAAACATAATTCTTTATATGCATTTTTACAGTTCATATACTGATTATTATATGTTGATAGAGAACTATTTACAAAATTATCACTAATACTTTTTTCATAAATACAAAAACATTTCCATGCTTTATCCATATGTTTCGTAGCTGTATTCATCCAACTCAGATAGTACCTTTTTAATTTATTGTCACTCGTATAATGTTCAATATATGTAACATTATTATTATTTACATTATTATTATTTACATTATTATTATTAGATGGGATACCACTACTCATATTTGGAATCTGTGCTTTATATATAGCCTGTTCTGTCAATGTTGGTATTAGGTGATAATCATTTTTGTTTCTTGTATTTATACCTGTACTTTTAAATGGGTCAGGTAATAAATTTTGTACATCGTTGTTTACTAATAAATTAGTATTATATATTTTTATTAATATATGTAATAACTCAACCCATATACTTCCTGATTTTATATCTGTACCTACATGTTTTAAACTCTCAAATAAAAAACTTATATATTCATGTATTGAAGATGTATGGTATGAAAAATATAAAAAAGATAACCATAAATTTAAATCGTATATATTTGAATCAATACATTTACGATATAATTCATAAGCTATTTCATATTCTTCTTTTTTTATTTTAAATTCTGCATATCTTATCCAATAATATGTACATCTTGGAAATATAATTAAAAATTGTTCATAACATTCTTCTTTTTCGTACATTTCTAAAAATCTATACCACCGCTTTAAATGAAATGGATGCATCCTTAAAAATTGAAACTCTTCATTGTATTTTTGTTCATCTAATATATTAGGAATACTATCACCAGTAGTTCTACTACCTGTTCCTGTACCGATGTTGTTTTCACTTCCCACCACATCATGAT
This sequence comes from Hepatocystis sp. ex Piliocolobus tephrosceles, assembly GCA_902459845.2. NCBI lineage: Eukaryota > Apicomplexa > Aconoidasida > Haemosporida > Plasmodiidae > Hepatocystis > Hepatocystis sp. ex Piliocolobus tephrosceles. Next base: position 9,940 of record CABPSV020000687.1, read on the forward strand.
TTATATCTGTATTTATTTTCTCATTATCACTATTAATTGATTCATCCTTATAACTAACTCCTCCTAATGTGTTTTTATTAATCACTACATTTTCTGTTTGTTCCAAATATTTATCATTATGTGTTTCATTTTTTATATTCAATTTTTTTTCAGTACTATTATTACTACCATTGTTACTACCATTGTTACTACCATTGTTACTACCATTGTTACTACCATTGTTACTATCATTGTTACTTTTATTTTTTTCGTTTATTTTTTTTTCCATAAACCTAAGTATATATTTTTCAGAATCAAAATTTTCGTAAATACATTTTGTCCTTTCATCTACTTTTAAGTGAGTCGCAAAAAGTGTTTTAGGGGTGACCAGTTCATCAGAGCCTATCACATCCTCTTTAACAGGAGTTTGACATTTATCACTTCTTGTCATATTTTATAAGCATTATTTATGACTTACAAAAATATGCGTTGTTTTATTTTTCTTTTTTTAAATGTAAAAAAAAAAAAAAAAAAAAAAAAAAAAAAAAAAAAAAAAAAAAAAAAAAAAAAAAAAAAAAAAAAAAAAA
>CABPSV020000690.1:0-10454 GCA_902459845.2 Hepatocystis sp. ex Piliocolobus tephrosceles
TTTTTTTTTTTTTTTTTTTTTTTTTTTTTTTTTTTTTTTTTAATCCAATTTTCTTATAAAGGTGCATTTAAATCAAAAAGGAAGTATGTGCCATTGTAAGTACTTCATAGCTATACGGTTAACAACTATTAAAAAAAAAAATTATCACTATTTTTTACTTCCTGTTTTGTTAACATATTAAAAAAAAAACTAGGAAAATAAAAAAATAAAGTTTTGTAAGCACATATCACACACACATATATATAAGATTATCTTTATGTTTCGTTATTTTTAATATATTTTTATTGTTTGAATAATAAATTATTCTCCACAAATATCCTTCTCCCCCCCCCCAAAAAAAAAAAAAAAAAAAAAAAAAAAAAATTAGAAACGGAAGAAACGGAAGAAATAATAATTTAACAAACTTATAAAAAAAATAAGACATTTAAAATAGTAACAATTCCGGCTTTTTGAAAGATATATAAACGTTAAAAAAGAAAAAAAAATATATGTGGAAAACAGAGTTTATTACATATTTTACAGTGTACATATAAGCATATATATGTGTATAAGTATATATATATATATATATATATAACATTTTAATTATATAATTTTTACAAAAATATAAAAGACAAAACACATAACAGTTAACAGTCAACACGATATGTGTTTGTATAAAAAACGGACGTTTCTTTTTATTTAAAAAAAAAAAAAAAAAAAAAAAAAAAAAAAAAAAAAACGTAAGTTCAAAATAAAAATATAAAACAAGATGAATGCTATTCAAACACAAAACATTAATAATTCAAGTGATATTAATACAGTTTCATACGCCAGTAGTAATAATGTAATTAAGTTTGAGGTTAATAGTGAAATGGTTAGTAATATAGCTAGTGACAATGTAGCTAATGATAGTGTAACTACCAGCAATGCAACTGACAACAATACAACTGACAACAATGCAACTGACAACAATACAACTGACAACAATACAACTGACAACAATACAACTAATGTAGAACACACTGGTACGGTAATTACTTCCCAACATTCAAGTGAATGTAAAGATGATAAAATAAATCACAATTTTAATAAAGGAGATAAGACAGTTAAACAAGAAAATGTACAAACAAACTATAATAATAATGATATGGCAAATAAAAGTTATAATGTAAATTCATTTACTTCTGTAAGTAATAATGCTTGTTTAAAAAAAATTACAACAACAACAATAGCAACAACAATAGCAACAGCAACAACAACAACAACAACAGCAGCAACAACAACAGCAGCAGCAACAACAACAACAACAGAGATAAATGAGCTTGATAAAAAAAATGTACATAATAACACGGATAATGAAATAAACGAAGAAGAGGAACAAAAAAAAAAAAAAAAAAATAATGGTGATGATGACAATGAAATAATTAGTAAGGATATGATTAATAACATTGAACAGATAAATAATGAGAATAACAGTATTATTCATGATGGTAATAAAAAAGTTAATGCTAACTGTATAAACAGTTTTAATGATACGAATAATGTAAAAGGTACTAACACTATGTTAAACACAAATAAAATAAGAAGCGCGAATAAAAATAGTTCCAATACAAATAGTTCTAATAAAAATAGTTCAAATAAAAATAGTTCAAATAAGGGAAATAGTAATCAGAACCATAGGATGAACCAGAACAATAGAAAAAATGAAAATAATATTAAAAATGAAAATAATATGAAAAATGAAAATAATATGAAAAATGAAAATAATATGAAAAATGAAAATAATATGAAAAATGAAAATAATTTGAAAAATGAAAATAATAATATGAAGAGTAAGAGTAATAATATGAAGAGTAAGAGTAAACCATATGATTCCGAAACTAAAAAAAAAATGACTAATACACGAACTTATGTAAATAATCAATATAATAATAGTAAACATTTTTACAAAAATGAAAACAGGTATGATAATTCCGATTCAAATAAACAATGGTTTAACACATATAGTAACACGAATATAATAAATAATAAAATGTATGCACAAGAAGTACAAGCATATAAAGATGTAGATACAAGTCATTATAATTATAACTACGATATTTATAATAAATATAATAATTATGGGAATTATAATAATAACAAATATAATAATGATTGTAATAGTAATGCATATTTAAACCAAATGTATACATACCTAAATATATACAACAGTAATTACACTGATTATCCATATATAAAAGAAACAACAAATAACATAAATTATCCATACTACCATAATAACGCTCCAAATAATATACTAATGAATGATTTTATAAAAGTACAGGATGTGTATGACCTAGCTAATATACAACTGAACAATAATATGCAACTAAACAATAATATGCAATTGAACAATAATATGCAATTGAACAATAATATGCAACTAAACAATAATATGCAACTAAACAATAATATGCAACTAAACAATAATATGCAATTGAACAATAATATGCAACTAAACAATAACATACAACCCAGTAGTAGTATACAATATAATCCAAGTATATATTACAAGAATCATGAATATCTGAATGGAATGAATAATAACTATATATATAATAATAAGAATAATAATAATATGTTATTAAATGATTATTTTAATCCTACGAAATTTGAGAATAGTATAACACATATAAAAAATGAAAAAGATATTGTTACTAGTGGTATTAACAGAACTAAAGTAAATACATATGGAAAGAATATAAAACATGAATACCATACAAATAATAACAGTGTTAATAACATGGAAAAAACTAATAAAAAACAAACAAATAAAAAAAACAAACAGGTGGACAAACAAACACATGTTGATATATTAAATAAAAAAGAAATAAAAAACGAAGGTACTGAGTTAGATACTGAAAAAGGATTAAATGTTAGACTAAATACAAACATTCACAACTTGAATGAAAAAGAAAAGGGATATAATAACGAAATAAATGCTTTGGCTGTTTCAACTATCCCATGGTCTGCTAGCAACAATAACCATAAAGATAGTAAATTTTATACAAATTTTGGTAATAATAGTAATTATCATGGCATTAAAACTTTGGAAAATACGTTTGATGTGAATAGTTTTAAAAATTCGGTTAATTATATGTCTGTTCGTAATGTAGAAAAAAAGTTTTATCCAAACAAACAATACATTCGTATAACCGAAAATAATAATATGATGGAAAACAAAAAAAATGTTATTCCTATGCATAAAAGCAAACAGTTTGTACATAATGCTAAGGACACTATTACTTCAACTGTTTATGGTCAAGGGGAAGAAAGAGCAAACATAAAAGGAGTATTACAGAATCAAGACCAAATTACAAAATATGGGATAAACAAAAATGGTATTTCATTGTATAAACGTAAGATGCATAATGATAAAGAATATAATATTGGTCATAATAATATGGGTCATAATAATAAGGGACATAATATGGGTCATAATAATATGGGTCATAATAATAAGGGAAATAATATGGGGCATAATATGGGACATAATATGGGACATAATATGGGACATAATATGGAACATAATAAAGGACATAATAAAGGACATAATAAAGAACATACGAATCCAATTTTAAGCATACTTAATACAAGCGGCAAAAACCCTAACATGGAAGTTAATAAAGAAATATACAAATTTATAGATTATTGTGTTAAAAATCGTGGTAATAAATATTTATTAGATGTATTAAACGACTTATCATATACCCCTAATGATGTTAATTCTATTACCCCTGATAATACTGTTGTCAGTACTAATAATAAAGACAGTATGGGTGACTTAAATAATATGTTTAAAATAAAAATAAGTCAAGAAAATATGAACACTATTGCGTCATTAGAAAATAATGTGGAAAATCAGACCATAGACAACATTAAGAGTGTTACTACCACTATCAATACGGGTTCTAATATGGGTCCTAATACAGATGCGAATACAGGTTCAAATGCAGATGCGAATACAGCTCCCAATACAGGTTCAAATGCAGATGCGAATACAGCTCCCAATACAGATGCCAATACAGATGCCAATACAGATGCCAATACAGCTCCCAATACAGCTCCCAATACAGCTCCCAATGTCAGCACGAACGGTAGTATTAATACCAGTGTCAATGGAGGTATCGTTTCAAAACTAAGTTTAGACGATATAAACATGACCCTACTACATAGCGCTTATATAGATAATATAACAGTCGTTAAAAAATGTCTTGAAATGAATGCAGATGTAAATTATACTGATAAAGTAGGTAGAACAGCTTTACATTATGCATGTGTGGGTGAATACTATGAAATTTGTAATTTATTGATAAAACATGGAGCAGAAGTGAATATTTCTGATTTTAAACAGTGGACCCCATTACATGTTGCTGTTACGAAAATGCATAACGAAATTACAGAATTATTATTAAAACATAATGCTAATATAAATGCCTTATTACCTCATTCGTTATCACCTAATAGAAGAAATGCTACAGCTAGTATGAGTATACATTTTGCAGCCATAAAAGGAAACAAAGAAATAACAAAAATATTAATAAAATATGGAGCTAAAATTAATGACGTAGATATATCCAATAGAACACCATTACATTATGCTGCATATAGACCAAATTCTGATTATTTAGAATATTTAATAAAGGATGAAAAAGCAAATGTAAATGTGTTTGATATACATAATAGGTTACCTATACATGCAGCTTGTTTAGGTGGTGTCTTAAATAATGTAAAAATTTTAATAGAAAATAAAAGTTATTATCAAAAAAAAGATATTTATAACATGAGTCCTTTAGATATAGCACAGATTAAAAAATTCAAGGACATTAAAAACTATTTGGAAAAATATATAAGTATTAATTATATTCCTAACCATTTGGAGGGCTTAAGTAAACCAAGTTGTGGCTTGTCAGATGAGACGAAAGTAAATGAAGAACATGCTAATACAGATAATAGTGGTCAAAAAAAAAGTGAGCATGACTTGAATAATAAAAGTGAAGATACTAACATACAACTTAACAAAAAAGAAGCGAACAGTTTGGAGGTAATCGACGAAAAAAACTTAGATCCGAAAGAATTTTATAACGACAACCAAATGATTAAAGACATATTAATAACAACTATTAGTACAATTTTTAAAGAAAAAAATAAAGCACAAATAAAACGTGTGGTCGATGCTTTAGGTGTATACATAACTTTAAGTTTGTTAGAAAAAACTATTTTGATTCAAAAATATGGAGGGATAAATATGGTTGGTAAGACAGGAAAAAGAACTAGCGGTGGTGTTTTTTTTTATTTAATAAAATATATGTATCGAAATGATATAATATCGAAATCTAAGTATGATTATATCCTTGAAGAAGAAAAGGAGAAAAAAAAAACATATCTTAAGTTGAAAAAAAAATTATTACAAGAAGAGGAAAATAAAAAGGAGGAAAATAAAAAGGGGGAAAATAAAAAGAGGGAGAATAAAAAGGGGGAAAATAAAAAGAGGGAGAATAAAAAGGGGGAAAATAAAATAGAGAAAGACAAAAAAGAGGAAACCAAAAAAGAAGAAACCCAAAAAGAGGTAAATAAAGAGGTAAATAAAGAGGTAAACAAAGAGGTAAACAAAGAGGTAAATAAAGAGGTAAATAAAGAGGTAAACAAAGAGGCAAATAAAGAGGTAAATAAAGAGGTAAACAAAGAGGTAAACAAAGAGGTAAATAAAGAGGTAAACAAAGAGGTAAACAAAGAGGTAAACAAAGAGGTAAACAAAGAGGTAAATAAAGAGGTAAACAAAGAGGTAAACAAAGAGGTAAACAAAGAGGTAAACAAAGAGGTAAATAAAGAGGTAAACAAAGAGGTAAATAAAGAGGTAAATGGGCTGTCTGTTGCGCGTGCTGATACATCTATTGCCATAACAAATGAACCAAATAGAAAAAATAAAATAAGTAAACTGAGTAATAAAAAGAATAAAAATAGTACAACTAATGTGATTAATAATAGTGGTCTTAATAGTGGTCTTAATAGTGGTCTTAATAGTGGTCTTAATAGTGGTCTTAATAGGGGTCTTAGTAGTGGCAATAGCAGAGATTTCAATAAAGAACTCAACAAAAGTACTGAAATATACAATATGACTAGACGCAACTTTAACAGAGATAGTAACAATACTAATAATTCCATTTTAAAAACAAAGCAAGTTGCACAATTTAATAATAAATTATCAGGAAAAGGTAATCTAAATAATAAAGTTGTTACGAGTGAAAAAAAAACAGAGAAGAATAACAATAAAGATTATATTAAAAACAGAATAAACACAATAAAACAGACACAGAAAAATATAAATAATATTAATAGTAATGGTTTTGCAAAAAAAATGAATGTAAAGTATGTTACACATAACATGTTCAACAAAATTAATAACAGTAATGACAACAATAATAGTAGTAGTAGTATTGGCATTAATAAGAATGTTAATTGTAATATTGTTTCTACGGATAAAGGACAAAAAAGAAATGAAAATAAAAATGAAAATAAAAATGAAAATAAAAATGAAAATAAAAATGAAAATAAAAATGAAAATGAAAATAAAAACGAAAATGAAAATGAAAATAAAAATAAAAATAAAAATGAAAATAAAAATGAAAATAACAATAAAAATAACAATAAAAATAACAATAAAAATAACAGTAAAAATAACAATAAAAATAACAGTAAAAATAACAATAAAAATAACAGTAAAAATAACAATAAAAATAACAATAAAAATAACAATAAAAATAACAATAAAAATAACAATATTGGTAGCTTATCCACTTATAATAATACAGAAAAGAATGAAAAAACATTAAACGAATATAGTAATAACATTTGTTTGAAAAAATATAATTATATTTTAAAAAACAATAAGGATGGTAAAAATGTACCACCTTATTATAAAAACAATAAATCAGATGATATAGCTCTAAAAAAAAAAAAAAATAACAATAACTTTGTGAATAGTAAAAAATTATCTGTTTCGAATGATTCCACTAAAAATATAACCAAATATAAACAAAAGAATAAACATTTCAATAGTAGTAATGTAGTTGTTGATAGGAGCAATAACGACGAAAACACAGACAGCGTTATTAATAATAAAATATTTACTAATAACGTCAAGAATAAAAGTGTTGAAAACGGAGCAAATAATAGTGCTAACAACAAAGGGCAAGAAAAAAAAAAAAAAAAAAATAATTTAAATTTAAATTTAATTAACAAAATGAATAATACCAATTGTATCGAAAAAATAAATAGGGAACAAACTTATGTTAATATAATGCAAAATCAACATGATAATTATAAAAATTTGTCAATAACACAAAATAAAAAAAAAAAAATGTCCAAGTTTAATAACAGTGGATATGCAACTTCCAGCTATAAAAATATTACTAATATGAACAACGTGAACCAAACAAACGGAATCACTCAAGTAAGTCAAATGACCCAACTGAACCATATGAACAAACCAAACTATATAAACCAACTAAACCAGATGAGTCAACTAAACCAGATGAATCAGTTAAACCTGGCGAATCAGTTAAACCAGATGAATCAGTTAAACCAGATGAATCAGTTAAACTATATGAACCTACCTAACTATATGAACCAACAAAATTATATGAACCAACCAAATTATATGAACCAACCAAATTATATGAACCAACCAAATTATATGAATCAACCAAATTATATGAATCAACCAAACCGTATGAACCAGCCAAACCGTATGAACCAATTGAATAACATCAATCGTATTAACGAACAGATGGTGAATTACAAAGCTAATTTAATTCCTTCATACATAAATAATTTTCAAAACAATGAGTATGACTATATGGTAGGTGAAAAAAACTACAACTGTTTAAATAATCAGAATATATATCCATTAAATAGTTTAAGTAAAGTTCATGCGAATAATAATCCACAAATTCTTTTAAATAATTTGAACTATTCATATTATAATAATAATCAACAAAATTAACTTTTTCCAAAAATGTGAACAGCTTACAGATTTATATATGTAACACGTGTGTGTATTTTTTTATCGATATAGCACAAAACATATATATATATATATATATATATATACATGTGCATATATTTCTATATGTGCATATTTTTAGCTTTATATTAATTTGAACATTACTTTGAGTAATAGTTTGAACATTACTTTGTGTATTAGTTTGAACATTACTTTGTGTATTAGTTTGAATGCTAACCCGAGTATTGGTATAATTGCTAACTCGTATGTTAGTATATATTCTAACTTTATTTATTTATTTATTTTTTTTATTATTGTTTTATTTTATTTTATTTTTTTTTTTTTTTATCCTTATATTTTTTAAAACAAAAACATAGAATACATAACTGTATTATTTTTCATCAACTATTGTTTATTCAAAAATTTGAAGCTATATTATAGCTTACCTTAACTTAAATAAATTGTATTGAAGAAGTTATATTTACATAAACATGGGTATATGGGACATTTATATTATATATATGTATATTTGTATATCTACACATAAGCGCTGAAAAATAGTAATAAAAAGCGCTTTTTGTGGTTTAAATATGTCACATATGTTTTGTAAAAAAATTCAAATATATTTTATATTTTCAAATATGTTGATATATGTACAAATGTTTATAATGTAAATGAAAAAAAAAAAAAAAAAAAAAATGTACATACACGTAAACACAAAGGCACAACTATATATACACATATATATATGTGTTGCATATATATATATATATATATATATATATATATTATATATGAACTTTATATTAACTTTATATGGTGTTATATATCTACTTATAAGTGCTTTTATCTTATACAAGTTAACTTAACACCTATTTATGCTTATCATTTTTTTTTTTTTTTTTTATAAAATTACCTGTACATGGTATAATTTTTTTTTTTTTTTTGGCTAAACAGCTATATTTTTTAACTGTGATAGAAAAAAAAAAAAAAAAAAAAAAAAAATGTTAACATATAAAAATTGAGAAAATAAAACATTTTTTTTTTTCTTTACATTTAAAAAAAAAAAAAAAAATTGATATATTAAAGAGTAGCAATAAATAAATAGTTTTTATTCGTGGCTATACCATTTTCTCAATATTGTCTAAGTTTAGTTAGTAGGGGAGAAGGAATATTTTATATGAAGATTTGAGCGATTGAATGTTTTAGTTGTTTAAATCGTTTAATTGTTTTGACTGTTTGGATAGGATTTTACTTATTTATTTGGGCTTATTAAAAAAAAAAAAAAAAGAAAAAAGAAGAAAAAAAAGAAAAAAAAAAGAAAAAAGTATATATATATATATAAATAAATATTTGTAGACTATTAAATATCACACTTTTCAATAAAATTTCCCAAAAAAGAAAAGAAATATCCATTTTGTGAATAATCAAACTAATATTTGAAGAAATCAGAAAAATATAACTTATATATTTACAAAATGTATATAAAGTTTTGACTTTTTTTTTTTTTTTTTTTTTTTTTTTTTTTTTTTGTATGTAAAAGTTTTTAAAAAATAGCTACCTGCAAATTATTACAATGCTACAAAAAAAAAAAAAAATAAAATAAAATAAAAAAATAAAAAAAAAAAATAAAACATAAAAAAAAAAAAACAAAATTGAGACTATTTAAAGCAAATAAAAAAAAATACATTTGAAGTATTTAATTTTTTTAAGTCCCGATTTTTTTATTTGTAAAAAAAAAAGTGTTGCAAAATTGTTCGTAATAAAAAAAAAAAAAAAATATATATATATGTATAACTATGTCTGAGTATATATACATATGTATATATTGTGTATGAAGAAGAAAAAAATATAACATTTCCAATGCAAACACTTTTGCTTTTTGTGCAGAATTTGTTAACGAATATTTAAGTATTTTTTTTTGAATATTTTTAAAAGGTTTTAAAAAAAATGCACGTATGTATGTATATTTTACTTTTTTAAATGCGTTCTGTTACATTTGTGTATATATATGAGTATTTTTAATTTTTAGCACGCATAATTTGACGATTGTTAAAAATGGGAAAAAAAAAATAAAACAAAACAGAATAAAAGAATAAAAAATAAAATGATTTTTTTTTTTTTTGTTTCATTTGCTTTATTTTATTATTTATGTTATTATTTATGTTATTATTTATTTTATTATATATTTTTTGAACGTATGTGTATGATTCAATTTTTTCCATTTTTATTTTTTAACATTTTTAGTGTTTTATTTTTTTTAAAAACAATTTTACCTCACGTTTTTCAACTTTTCCCACAATTTTTTTACTTTACAACGTTTTTTGTTTTTATTTTATTAATTTTTTCATAATATCCATTTCGCATCTTCATTTTTTGAAAATCCTTACATATATATATATATATATATATATATATATATATATAT
>CABPSV020000691.1:0-7500 GCA_902459845.2 Hepatocystis sp. ex Piliocolobus tephrosceles
ATATGTATATGTATATTTTTTTTTTCATGTATTTAGTTTTATAAATAAGTTATTTGTCTAAACATTGTGCTTTTATTTATGTTGTCACATTAACAATTATAGTACAACACTTTTTTTTTTTTTTTGTTTTTTTTTTTTTTTTTTTTTTTTTTTTTTTTTTTTTTTTTTTTTTTTTTTTTTTTTTTTTTTTTTGTTATTTTTTTTTTTGGTTTTAACTCTATGATTAAATGGATGGTATAAATTGTCCTAATTTACTTGAGGTACCTAATGTGATAGAAAATTTATTCCATTTTGTAAAAAATGGAGATAGTAAAATTTATTATATTTTAGAAAAAAATCTAAGTTTAGTTGATAGTCAAGATGAAAATGGTTAAGAAAGGGGAAAAAAAAAGAAAAAAAAGAAAAAACGTGTGTCTATAAATTAGTAGCACATGCATAAGTCTATATATATATATATATATATATATATATATTTATATGTACGTACGTATATTCTTTTACAGGGAATAGCTTACTCCATTGGGCTGTGTTTTTAAATAACGTTTATCTGGCTTGCTATTTATTAGAAAAGAGTAAAAACGAAAAACAATGAAAAAACATATAAATATGTGTGTACATATATATACGGATACATGTTTTACCATTTTTCATTTTTTCATTTTTTCATTTTTTTATTTTATTTTATTTTATTTTTTTTTTTTTTTTTTTTTTTTGAAAGAGGCTAATATAAACATAAAGTCAAACAACGAACAAACCCCACTATTTTGGGCAGTTAGTGCAAATAACATTTTTATGATTTATTTATTAAATAAATATAAATGTAATTTATATGAAATTGATAATAAAGGGTATAATTGTTTAACAATAAGTGTTCAGTATAACCATGTATTATGTTTTTTATATTTATTAAAATTAGGTTTTGAAATATCACATAAAGACTTTAATGGATGTACTGTTATAGATTGGGCTTCTTATAATAATAATATTTTTTTTCTTCGGTTATTTTCAATTTTTATGAATAATTTATATTCATTTAATATAACTTATCCTTCTTCAGCTTTACATAAAGCTGTTATTGGAAATGCGTACGAAGCTGTTGTTTATTTAATTTATAAAAAACACCAAAACGTTTTTGATATTGCTACTAATGACAAAGTAATAAAATATTTCATATATATGTGTGACACACATGTGTATATAAATATAGCTTTGTTGGTATATATTTTTGTGTTTTTCAACAGTGTCTACTTTTTACTCGTACTATACTATATCATTATCACCACCATTTATTTTATTTTTATTTTTTTTTTTTTTTAAGAAAACTATACTTAATTTTATAGAAGAAAACAGAGATAAAGTAGATTATAGAATATATGAATTTCTTACTTGTAAAAAAGTACAAAAATTTTGCAAAAAAAAAAATAACAAACAAAAAATTAACACTTTATATGAACCCAATGGCACAATAGGCCCATATACTATCAAGAAGAAAAAAAAGGTAAAAAAAAAAAAAAAAAAAAACTGTTTGTTACATAGCTAAACTATTACTATGTTATTATTTATTTGTGTACCCATATGTGTATCAATTTGCGCATTCATTTTACTTCTCCATTACTTCCCTATTACTTCTTCATTTAATTATCAGCTGACCGTTTTTCGAAAGATTTATTACGAATTTATTGAGAACAAATGGTTGTTGCTTTACCCTCTGATTGTAATTTTGGGATATCTATATTTTAATATAGCTTACTTTTTTTACGTAAGAGAAAAAAATAAAGTTGTCATAAAATTATGTTGACGTTGTCATAAAATTATGCTGACGTTTTTACGAACCGAAAAAAACAAATTAACAATACATATATGAAAAAACACAAGAACGTAGCAGTCTGTATGTATATCCTCAAAAAATTATAAGTACATATATATATATATATATATACATACATGCATACATACATAAATACATGCATATTAATTTTTATCCCCATTTTAGACGAGAATGTACATATACAAAGAAAACCACTTCGTTGATATATCCCATCTTCTACTATTTGTCGCTTATTATGTTGTGATTTCAACCAACCCTGGTTATTTATATGATTCGAATCTTCAGTTGAGTAAAAATAAGTTATTAGCGAATGATAATACAAACGAGAACAAACCAACACATAAAGAGATAGAGATAAAAAGAAATTGTAAAAATAAAGTGTCTGAAGAGACAAATAAGGACAAAGTCAACCCCATTTACAATAATATCGTTCAAACTATTGAAAAAGAAATAAAAGATTACGAAAAAGAAACAAAAGTAATCGAATTTGTTGAAAATGTTAAATGTGAAAAAATAGATACATTACAAAAAAAGTTTTTTATTAACAAAAATAATTATTTCCCATTATTCCAAATAAAATCACTTGATATAAATAAATTATGTCCTAGTTGTTTTCTTTTCAAAACATTAAGAACAAAACATTGTCGTTATTGTGATGTATGCATAGATATATTTGATCACCACTGTGTATATACATTAAATTGTATGGGTGTAGATAATGCAAGGATGTTTTTGAGTTGGATTTTATTTAATATTTGTTTTATGTGTTATAATATATATAAAAACATTTCTTTTATATTTAAAAATTGTTCATACAATAATGTTAATTTACTTTTTTTTTTAAGTTTTTTTACTTCTATAATATCATTAATTTATATTATTTTTATGGCCAATATTTTAATCCATTCAGTTTTTAATATATTAGAAAATATTACATCAAATGAGAATTATAAAATGTATTATTCAAAACTATTTTTTACATACACGTTAAAATTAGGAAAAAATAATGAACCATTTGTTGTACGTACAATAAAAAACCCATTTGATAAAGGTGCTTGGATGAATGTATTAAACTTTTTAACAAAATCAAAAAAAAATTTAAGTGAAACAAAAAAAAAATACATTCAGCTGGATACAAATGTTAAAAGTGAACGAGTACAAGAGTTTGTAGAAAAGTTGAATGAGCGTCTAACCGAGTTTGAAAATAAAAAATGCACCGGGATAACCACTTAAAAAAAAAAAAAAAAAAAAAAAATTCATACTATGTGTATGTGTGTGTGTGTGTATTGTGCTTGTGCATATATGTATATGTAAAAATGTATATGTGTTATGCAAGTGTTTTTTTTTTTTTTTTATTAATATGTATATCAACCCATTACACGCTCTATATTAATTTTTAAAATTTGAAAAAAAATATCCACACTATAATTTGTTGTAAGAATATTTATAAGACACTTTCCGCAATCAACACTTTTCTTTTTGTTATTGCGTTTATGATGTATATATGATAAAATATTGTTAATATTTTGTTCATTTTTAATTTTTACAACAAAAAACAAATTTTCATTGTTAAATGAATTATTAATCAGTAAATTATTAAACTTATTATTTTTTTCTTGTTTAAAAAACTCTTCACTTAAATAATTTATTTTTAGGTTTGTAAATATAAATGGAGATTTTTTTAAATGCATGTCTTTAGGTATATCCATGACATATTCGGTTAGTGATAAATTGTTATGTCCAATAAATTGTTTATTCTTATTTATATTAGGATCATAATATGGTAAGTTATTAAGTGTTAAGTTTTTGTAATTTTTATTTAAATATTTTATATAATATCTTACACAATTGTATTTTAAGTCTGTATTGTTTGCATCATTATCACTTTTCCCACTAAGACTATAATCAGCATTAACAAATGTATAACAATTATTAAACATTTCCTGATTATATTGATTTAGTAATATATTAGGTAACTTTTTCTTAATTATTATTTTTGAAACTGATTTAACGAGTGTATCATTTGTCATGGAGTTTAGTCGAAACAAAGCAATATGATGCTCTTGTGATAGTTTTGTATTGTTACTATTATTATTACCTCTACCAGGTAACATTAAATATTTTTTTTTTTTGTCGTTCCCTTGTTCGTTCCCCTGTTCGTTCTCCTGTTCGTTTCTGTTTGTTAATACGGATGTTGATAATAAAAATGGTAAATTATTAAAAAACCAACTACGTATTTGTGCATTATCAACATTATAATTGTACATACTCAAATCAAGAACTCTTTCCATGTTGTTATAAAAATATATTATATTATAGTCTTCACTATTTTTTGATTTTTTTAAATAATTTCTTAAGTATACATACATATATATGTCTAGTTTTTCTATAATTAAATTGGGATTATAATTTGTGTTGTATGTGCTTTGTTGGATTGGAACTGTCTCATATATATCCGAATTACCTAACTCTTTAATTTCATCATTGTTTTGTAAAAATGATAAAATTAATTTTTCTTTTTTATTTTTTATAAGAAAGACTGTAATTGCTTGTAATATTTTATTAATTTCTATGATGTTATTTTCTGCGTATAAACAAAACAACTCTTTTTTTTCACCTCCTAATTTTATTTTATCTTTTTCTCCTTCTTGTTTTTCCTTTTTTGTAATTATAAGCATTTCAAAGTATCGAACACCTAAACATAGTTTATCATAAAAATAGTTAGAAATATTATTTGTTAATTGGCTTACATCTTTTATGTTTGTTTCGTGTTCTTCTTTCCATTTTTTTATGACGTCATTTTCATTTTTTAAATTGTACAAACCATACATAAATAAATCTATTTCTTTATTTTTGTTTTTTTTTACAAGACTGTCATACCAGTTTTCGTAATATATACAGTTTTCACCGAATTTCATCTTTTCTCTTTGCTACAATTATCCGATTTATTTGTTCTGTGATATTTGTTGTTTAGATTGTTCTAGTTAGTTCTTTCGTTTTTGTCACACTTTTACCAAGCTTTTGTTTTGTTAAATATTTATGACCATTTGTGCTTTTTTTTTTTTTTTTACACACATTTATGCATTTTATTTATTTATTTATGTTTTTTTTTTTTTTTTTTTTTTTTGTCACATACTTAATCGATACTTTGTCAATCACTTTACATGTTTGCTTTTGTTCTGTTAATTAATTAATTAATTATTTTATTTATTTTTTTTTTTTTAAGTTTTATTGTATGGAAATTGTCAACTAGACAAATCAAGGCAAAAAAAAAAAAAATAAAAAAAAAAAAACCTTAGCACATGATAAATTAATATATATTAATAAGACGTATATTATAAAATGGAAAAAATATACAATGGTACTAAAATGAATGCACATTTGTGTGCTGATAAATTATTTCAAAAGCTACGAGATATGAATTACAAAACAGTTACACGCACTTATGCATATCTACAGCTCAATTTTAAAACAAATGAACAAATATGTAATGTAATATAAAGTACAAAAAATATGTAAATAATAGCTAGTATAGTCACAGCTCAAAAACAATATTTTTTTTTTTTTTTTTTTTAATGCGCGTGTTGCTAATTTTTAAAATGTGTTAATTATGATGTGTTAAAAAAAAAAAGGTATGATGAAAAAAAGGTATGATGAAAAAAAGGTATGATGAAAAAAAGGTATGATAAAAAATGGTATGATGAAAAATGGTATGATGAAAAAAAGATAAACATAAAAGCTTGGTAAAGCAAAACAGAAGAAAACAAAAAAAAAAAAAAAAAACAAAACAGAACAAAACAGAACAAAACAGAACAAAACAGAACAAAACAGAACAAAACAGAACAAAACAGAACAAAACGAATGTAAGTAAACATAAAGATGTTTAGTCTTAACCATACAATTTATAAGGTATGTAATAAAGCGTAAAAAGACGGAATAAAAGAAAAAAAAAATAAAACAACATAATAATGTTTATATTAGTAATGGGTTTACCATATATATAATTAAAAAATTCCATTGTTTTCAGTTTATTTTAAAATGCAGTAATTTGCATAATTTGCATAATTTTTATAATTTGCATAATTTTTATAATTTTTTTATTTATAGCTATCGAGTTATGTTTACATTATTATTTTTATTTTTAAACAATTTCAGAAATATCACTATATACTGGGCTTACTGATATATTATTATTTTGAGTAATTTTTTTTTATTCATCACATCATCATTATAGTTATTTATTACCATTTTTGTCATTTTTGTCATTTATACAATTACATATGTATTGGTATTGGGTATGCATTTATAAGAAAGTTACAAATATGTGTCGTTATTGGGTATAACTATTATTATTAAGTAAAGTGTCATTGAATATTATTGACTGAAGTGTTATTAACTAAAATGTTATTAATTGAAATTTCATTATTTTTTGAAATTTCATTATTTTTTGAAATATTATTAAATAAAGTGTCATTAATTAGATGGTCACTGTTAGTATAACCATTTTCATTATGACTAGTATTATTCTGACTAGTATCATTCTGATAAGTATCTGTATTGTCATACATAGTATCATGATATAAGGTATCTACATTTGTTTTATTTTTTTCTTCAGCGTGAATGTTATATAGTTGTGTTTGATTAAAATTTGTTGAATTTTTTATAAAACAATCATGTTTATATGTTTCATCTGTTTTATTATTTTTATTAGTATTATCTATTGGTTCATAATTTAAAATTAAAAAATCATCAATATCGTTATAAAAAAAATTATAGGAATTATCATGTTTATGATAAATATTTATATGTCTTTTAATTAACAGCTTAATTTTATTAATTGATTTTTCTTTTTGCTTTATTCCTTCCTTTTCGTTTATTATCATTTCAAAAATACTATTCTCTTCATTATTTTTTTCATTACTTTTTTCATTATTTATATCAATTTTATTTTTAACAATACTTTGACTATCTGTTTTGTTACTACTACTACTTCTACTACTACTATTATTATTATTATTATTATGTATAAATATTTCATTGTCTGAAAAAGGCAACCAAGTTATATTATCTACATGATCATCCCTTGATTTTACTGGATGAGATTTTTCGTAATTTACCTTACAATCCATATCTGTGAAAATATTATCAAAATTAATTTGGGTAGTACTTTCAACTGTGGTACTGTTACTCTCCTGTTCATTTGAAAAAAGAGGATTTTTTTTATTAGGAATAGATAATATACTATTTGTATCATAATACAAATTATCTGATATAAAATCATTGCCTATTTCTTTTGTTATAAAATCGTCATTTGTATTAGTTGTATTATTGACGCTAGGTATATTATCTATGGTTAAAAAATTTGATAAAGTATAATAATTTTTTTCTTTTTCTTCATCTCCTTTCTGTAAAATAAAACCTAATTCTTTTTTTTTATCTTTAAACCATGCTCTTTTTATATAGTCTAATATATTTACAAATATATTCTTATCTATATTATTATTATTATTATTATTAGACGTTAATAAATTTTTTTTATTTTTATTCAATTTATCACTCCATTTACTACAACAATTTTGAAACTTTACTGTTTTTATTGTGTTACTATCTCTAAATATAATTTTCTGTATTTTTTTTTTATAATATAAATAAAAGTTATTTAAATATTCCAT
>CABPSV020000692.1:0-10411 GCA_902459845.2 Hepatocystis sp. ex Piliocolobus tephrosceles
TATTTGTTAACTTATTTGTTAACTTATTTGTTAACTTATTTGTTAACTTATTTGTTAACTTATTTGTTAACTTATTTATTTATTTATTTATTTATTTATTTATTTATTTATTTATTTATGTTTTTTTTTTAATTTTTTTTTAATTTTGTTTTTTATTTTGTTTTTTATTTTTTTTTTATTTTGTTTTTTATTTTTTATTTATTTTGTTTTTTATTTTTTTTTTATTTTTTTTTTTATTTTTTATTTATATGTATTTTTTTTAATCCATTCGTATTTTTCATTTATCAATGTTTTCATTATGAATTTAAATCGCTTTACATTACATGTATATAATATACATAATTTAAATATATTTTTTTGTAAATTGACGATCAAACTTTACTTTTTTTTTCTCTTTTTTTTTATTTACTTTTTTTCTTTTTTTT
Source organism: Hepatocystis sp. ex Piliocolobus tephrosceles (assembly GCA_902459845.2). Classification (NCBI taxonomy): domain Eukaryota; phylum Apicomplexa; class Aconoidasida; order Haemosporida; family Plasmodiidae; genus Hepatocystis; species Hepatocystis sp. ex Piliocolobus tephrosceles. Next base: position 426 of record CABPSV020000692.1, read on the forward strand.
TTTTTGTTAGTATGTTTATACTATACACATGTGTAAACAAAAATTTCAAATAGGACATTCTCTTTTGTTTTACAAATATAAATTTTTAATTCTTGTATAAAATCGTTGCCTTATTTTGTTGTCTTATTTCTGTTCTATTTTTTTTTATCACATAACTTTTTATTAACCTTTTATACTTTTCGCAAAATTAAATTAAAAATAAATCGTTAAGAGGGGATAGTTCAGGTCACAAAAACACTGTAACGTTTGCATCAGTCTGTATAAGCCTATATATATATATACATATGTATGTATGTATGTATATATGTATGTGTGTGTACGTATTGTCACGTGAGCACACATGTCACAACTTGGAGACTCAACAACAACGTGCGAAATCACAACATAAAATTTAAGTTAAAAACAAAACATTTTAATTCATAAAAAAAAAAAAAAAAAAAAAAAAAAAAAAAAAAAAAAAAAAAAATGCAAATAAATTTACCAAAGGATAAAATAGAATTAATACAAAAAAATTTTGATTTAATTGATAAGAATAAAGATGGCTTAATAAATGATGAAGAGTTTAAAATATTGGTACGTTTGTTAGGCCAAACAAAAACAGAACGAGAACTTGAGCAGTGCATTGAGACATTTTTTGAAGATGATAATGGGGATAGTGAAAAAGAAGAAATCACAAAAAAAGAACAGAATGGGGAACAGAATAAGAATGAGGATAAAAATAAAGGCAAGGATGAAGGAAAAAATTTTAATGTAAAGGAAAAAAGCCCTAACAACAAAGCAGATAAAAATGCCATTAAAACAAAATATACTAACAATGGACCTACAAAATATTTTAATGACGATAATAAAATTCCAAGTATACCAGATAGGTTTAAAAACAAAATGAGCAGTAAAATGAGCAGTAAAGTAAGTGGTAAAATGGGTAACAAACTAGACATTAACAACAATAACAACAACAAAACAACAAATAACGAATTAAAAAAAAAAAAAAATATTAATTTTGAAACATTTTTAAAAATATTTATTGAAACTTATACTGAACCCATACCCTTAGATTATTTAGTTAAATGTTTTAAAATTTTTGACAATGAAAAAACTGGATATATTAATAAAGAAAAGCTAGAATATATTTTAAGAAATTGTGATGAAAAAATAAATGAAGAAGATATTAAATTATTTTTAAGCTTATCAAATATACAAAATAAAAAAAATATTGATTATGTTAAGTTATCTATAAAACTAAAAGAAATATGTCCATAAAATTTTGATATAACCCTTCATCCCCCACAAAAAAAAAAAAAAAAATAAAAATAAAAAATAAATCGTTTAACATTACTACTACTGTTTATACAATATGAAGTAACATGTGTGTATGTGTATTTACCTGTCATATTTACTTAGTTATTGAAACTATCACTATTATTAGAACTATGACTTACTATTGTTTTCTTGGTAATGTATATGCATAATTTTTTTTTTCTTTTTTTTTTTTTCTTTTTTTTTCATTTTTTTATTTTAAAAATAGCAAAATTTGAACAGGATAATACTTCATTTTTATAATATATTTATTTTTTTTTAATTATAAAATGTTTATGAATGTCATAATAAATATTAAAATTTCAAAAAGTTTGTATATACACAAAAATTGTATGTTCAAAGAAAAAAAATATTAGTAATAAAACACCGATTGGGGAATATATATACACCGTCACGCACATAATTTAACCATCATGATGTACTTAAAAATTGTGTACATTCTGTAATCAATTTATTAACATTATATTTGTCAAAAATTAAAAATAAAAAAGGAGTTTCTTCCGACATAAGTTGTATCCTTTTTATTTCATTTTCATCTGTACTATCAACATGAAGAATAATTTCATGTATTTTTTTTTTTAGTTTATAATCTTGTTTGAAATAGGTTAATGTGTTATTAAAAAATATATTTAAGGTATATAATATACGTTGGTCAGTAACGCTAGTAACATTAGGTGTACTCTTTATTTTACAATTTTTAATAGTTGTATTTAAACTTTTCATTTTTAAAATACATTTTTTCATTTCAACTAAAGTTAGTTTTGCAGATTCAAAAAATTTTATAAATTCCCGTGTTAATTCATTTTTTATAAGTATATCCATTTCATCTTTTTTTTCTAACCCTTCAACAAGGTTAGTGCTAAAAATTGGCATAAAGAAATGAAAAAAAAAAAAAAAAAAGACATATTAAGGTGGGGAGAGGGGTATGTAAAAAGTATGACATATTTAATGGATATATACAAAAAAAAAAAAAAGGTATATATTGAATGAGTGTATGCAAAAAAAAAAAAAAAGGGATATAAAAAAAAATTTTTAATTAATATAAGTGCAATTATAAATTCTGTTAAAAAAAAAAAAAATCATTTGTTTACAATAACATGTTACAATAAAAGAAATTACCTTCTATTTAAAATAATTTTGATTAGTTTTTTGATTGTTACATTAATTGTGTCATGTAGAGTAAAATATTTTTTAATATAAGTGACACACTCGTTTACTATAAGCTTTTCATTTTTTTTTTTTTCATTCATTATAATTGTACAGCTGTAATTCAATAGTCAACAAGTCAGTTATGACGTACATAATAAAATAAAAATATGTGAATAAATGAATAGTTAAATTGGGTGGCTAAATAATGGAGTAAATAAATGAATAAATAAATGAACAAATAAATAAAAAAATAAAAAAAAAAAAAAAAAAAAAAAAAAAAAAAAAAATTACGGTAAATTTTTGTATACAACACAATATAAACTATTTTTATTTATTTATTATACTGCACTGTACCATATTATATTTAACTGTTAATTTTTTTTTTTTTTTTATGCTCATTGTAATATGTACATTACCGCCGAATTAAACTTTATTGGTAACTTATTTATTTTTAAGGCTAGCTATTTTTAGCTAATATATTAAATTCTGCGAAACAATAATATTACAGGTACTCATAAAATGTGCTAGCAATTCGATTTAGCATATTATTACCACGATTATTATAATAATTAATATTATTATTATTACCAATTATTTCGTTATCATTTTATTTAATAAGTTTTTTTATCATTTTATTTAATAAGTTTTTTTATCATTTTATTTAATAAGTTTTTTTATCATTTTATTTAATAAGTTTTTTTATCATTTTATTTAATAAGTTTTTTTATCATTTTATTTAATAAGTTTTTTTATCATTTTATTTAATAAGTTTTTTTATCATTTTATTTAATAAGTTTTTTTATCATTTTATTTAATAAGTTTTTTTATCATTTTATTAGTTAATTTTATTATGTGATTCTTATAAAAATAGTGTTACATAAGGAGCATTTATCCGATATGTCTCACTTTTCTTCTATGTTTTCCATGTATATTTTTGTAATAAACCAAAACTAGACATTGCTCATTTATATATATAATTAAAAAAATTGCTACGAGAAGTAAAAATATATGCATATATATATATATATATATATAACCTCAAATTCTTATAATGTATAATATACCCTTTTTCATAGTTAGTTATATATTTTAAAAAAATGAGAAAAAAAATAAAAAAAAAATAAATATACAACTGTTACTATAGTATATAACTTCTCGAAAAAATTATAATGAATATATTTGTATGTAAAAAAAATAAATATGGAATAAATGGTTATCTGGTTAGTTAGGAAAATGAATAACTAATCAGGTGTCTATTTGTTTTAAAAAACAATCCAGATCTTTTCAAACAGATACAACTATGTAAACGTACTTAAAAAAAAATAAAATAAACACTTAATTATTGATATATGTTATGTGTATATATTTTCAGTTATGTGCACTGTTTTTCATTTCAATTTTTTGAAAAAAAAAAAAAATCGAAAATAAAATAGTTAAGTTTAATAGGGAACTAGCGTTAGACATAAAAAAAATTCACTCATGTAGAGGTGCAGAGCATTTTTAAACAATGAGTTGTTTTAAAAAGTATATAAGATAATAAAATAAAAAAAAAGAAAAGGATTATTAAAAATGTAAATATAAAAAATGTAAATATAAATTATTGTATTATTGTATTGTTGTATTATAGTTTTTATGTTTATATGTTCTTTCATTTGTTCTTTTATTTGTTCTTTTATTTGTTCTTTTATTTGTTTGTCCTTTCATTTCTTCCGTCCTGTCCAGTCATACCATAGCATATTTTTTTTTTTTTTTTTTTTTTTTTTTTTTTTTTTTTTTTTTTTTTTTTTTTTTTTTTTTTTTTTTTTTACAACATTATATATATTTAAAGAAAAAAAAATGTATGCACAGTGTGTTTATTTAATACATTTGACAAATATTTTAAATAATTTATTTTTATTTTCCTTTTCTTCTTTAAAGCATATACATATATGTTCAGATTAAATGATGTTACATTGCACGTGTGTATAAATAAATAAAATAGTATATAGCTTTATCCAGCATTTAACATTTTGTTAGTTTTTTGTTAGTTTTTTATTAGCTTTTTTTATTAGTTTTTTTTATTAGTTATTTTTTTATTTTGTTTTTTTTTTAATTTTATAACTTACTATTTTATAATTTTTTTTTTTTTTTTAGTTTAGGATAAAATTCTACCTATGTCATTTTTGTATGTTCATTTTGTGAGCTGAGCATGTAAAATAAACACATACAAATGTATGTAATTTTTTTTGATATAAAAAAAAAAAAAAAAAAAAAAAAAAAAAAATATATATATATATATATATATACACGTTTATATAAATATATAGATATATAGCACCAAAAAATGATATCTGAAGAAACCCACAGTTACAACGGAAATATAAAAGATGGTTTATTCCATGGGTATGGTATTTTAATGTACTCTAAAAACGAGAAATATGAAGGTGAATTTGTTTATGGTAAAAGAGAAGGGAAGGGTAAATTCAAGTATGCTGATGGTGCAACATATGAAGGTGATTGGGTAGATGATAAAATTCATGGAAAAGGGATAGCTCGATTTGTTAGTGGTAATGTATATGAGGGTGAATGGAAAGATGGTAAAATAAATGGCTATGGTATATTAAAATATAATAATGGTGATATGTATGAAGGAGAATGGATTGATGGTATGATGAATGGGAAAGGTACTTACACTTATGAAGATGGGGATGTATATATAGGAGAATGGAAAAATGATAAAAGACATGGAAAGGGTAGTGTTAAATATAAAGGAAATGAAAACAAAATAGCAGAAACATATGAAGGTGATTGGTTTGAAGGTAAAATGCAAGGAAGAGGTACTTATTTTTTTGCTGATGGAGGTATATATGAGGGAGATTGGGTAGATGGTAAAATGGAAGGTAAAGGTGTGTATAAATATTTGAATGGTAATGTATATGATGGTGAATGGTTGAATGATATGAAAGACGGGTATGGTATATTAAAATATGTAAATGGAGAAATGTATGAAGGGTTTTGGAAAAATAATAAAGTAAATGGAAAAGGGACATTAACTTATAGTCAAGGAGATAAATATATAGGAGAATGGAAATTAGCTAAAAAATCAGGTGAAGGTGAATTAATTTATGCATCAGGTGATAGGTTTAAAGGTATATGGAAAGATGACAAAGCAAATGGATTTGGTGTTTTGAATTATTCGAATGGTAATAAATATGAAGGTGAATGGGTAGATGATAAGAGACATGGTTTTGGTACTTTTACATGTAAAGAAGATTCATCTGTTTATTCTGGTATGTTTGTAAATAATAGAAAAGAAGGAAATGGTATATTAACATTTAATAATGGAAATATTGTTGAAGGTATATGGAAAGCAGGCATTTTAACAAAAGTCACTAAATTTCAGTTGAATCCGACGTCACCATGGAACGACCCGGATTTGTAACATCGTCATGGAGTTAATGAATGTGTGTACTTATTTTTTTTTGGAAATTTTTACTACACAGCAGCAAAAAAAAAAAAAAAATAAAATAAAATAAAAAAAAAAAAAAAAAAAAATATGTTATAGATAATGGGGAAAAAAAAAATTACCACGTTTATAATAACAAATACCACATTTATATATAAAAAAAAAAAAAAAAAAAATTTAGATTTATTCTTTTTTTTTTTTTTTTTTAATATTTACTCGTAATAAAATACTTTTCTGTTTTAAGCCTTACACTTTTTACTTACTTTTTTTTGTCATAAATATATACATATTTTTTATCATAAATATATACATATTTTTTTGTCATTTTTTTTTTGTCAGCTTTTTTTGTCAGCTTTTTTTGTCAGCTTTTTTTGTCAGCTTTTTTTGACAGCTTTTTTTGACAGCTTTTTTTGTCAGCTTTTTTTCAGCCTTTTTTCAGCCTTTTTTCAGTGTTTTTTTCCATTTTTTTTTTTTTTTTTTTTTTTTTTTTTTTTTTTTTTTTTTTTTATATTAATTAATTATTTAGCGATGAACTTTTTTTTTTTTTTCTCATTTTATTAATTTTTTTTTTTAATATTTTTTTTCTTATGTATATTTTTATGTTGTCCCGATTTTTCCGCTTTTCCTACTTTTCCGACTTTTTTTGCTTATATTTTACTTTCTTTACCAAACCTTGGTGTTTCCTTTTTAAATTTTAGTTGTGTTTAAAACATTTCATATATGCAATAAATATAAACATATAACACTTATATTAGCAAAAATATATGTGTATAACTAATTCGTATTATTTTTAATTTTTTTATATTGTTCATTTGTTCTTTTGCTTGTTTTTTTAACATTTTTTTAAAATAACTTTTTATGTTGAACATATTGTTTAAAAAAAAGAAAAATAAGAAGAAAAAAAAAAAAACAAAAACAATAGCACAATAAAAAAAAAAAAAAAATGATAACAAAAAGAGAAGATAACAGAAAAAAAAAAGAAACTATAACAAAATTTATAACAAAGTAATAATATAATAAACTGAAATAGTAAAATTCTACTTTTTGTGTACTAAAAAAAAAAAAAAAAAAAAAAAAAAAAAAAAAAAAAAAAAAAGATGACATTAGTGTAGAGTTATTAGATTTTCACAAATCGCAGTGTCATTTTATTTTATTCCCTATGATAAGATTTAATTTTACATAATACATTAACAATTATGTTGTATTACATTGTTTTTATATCATTTCAATTTAATTTTTTTAAAAGTTCATCAGTTGTCAATTTAATTTTTTTAAAAGTTCATCAGTTGTCAATTTAATTTTTTTAAAAGTTCATCAGTTGTCAATTTAATTTTTTTAAAAGTTCATCAGTTGTCAATTTAATTTTTTTAAAAGTTCATCAGTAGTCAATTTAATTTTTTTAAAAGTTCATCAGTAGTCAATTTAATTTTTTTAAAAGTTCATCAGTTGTCAATTTAATTTTTTTAAAAGTTCACCATTTGTCTACTTATTATATTTCTTTTCATGTAAGTTTTTAGCTGATAGTTATTGACTGATAGTTGTTAGCCGATATTTGACAATTTTTTTTTTTTTTTTTTTTTTTTTCAAATCCGTTCGAATAGTTTAATTACGCTTTAAGCGCTACAAACATTTATGACAAACTTGACAAAAATGGAAAAAAGGTTCACTTGTAGTTTGGAGGGAAAAACTGTATACAATGAGTTTACAAATTTACTAAACCAAATATTTGATGAGTTAATATACGAATTTAAAACAAAATTTATGGAAAAAGTATGCATAAAAATTACTGATACAAAATTTAATAATTTTATATTAGAAATTGATAAAAAAAGACAGGGTAAAAATGATGATAAAGAAGTTAAGGAAGAAAAAATAAAAAATGTTGATTTATGTAATAATAGTACCTTATCGGTTTATTTTAACAATTGTAAAAATGTTAATAAACATAATTTATCGAAAAAAATATTAAATGAAATGATTAGCAAAACAAACAAAAATGAAAATAGTTCAGATGAAAAAGTCGATACGGAACGTTTATTTACAGAATCTTCATCTGTAGAAAAAAAAATTGATGAAGCTGAAGTAAAAAACATTTATAAAAAAAGAAGAACATTATTATCCACAGAATCGGTCAAAAAATACTATATGCAAAAAAAAATAATGTCAAATAAAATAGTGTCAAATAAAATAAAAAGTGAAAATATCTTAAAAGAAAAAAATAATAATAAAAAAACATATGATTTAGACAAAAAAATAAGTATGGAAGTAGAAAAACATGAAAATGATAATTTAATAAATTTTTTACCTGTACTTGATCAGAATAATTATAATCGTAATAGCAATTATAATGATAATTTTAGTAACACTAACAGTAGTCATAACAGTAGTCATAACAGTAGCATTAGTGGTAAAAAATATGAGCCTATTTATTTCACAAATGAGACTAAACAGAATGTATACAACGATATGGATAAGATATCAGAAAAAAATGAAACGGGAAGAAAAAGATCACAAAAAAGAATGTCTCAAGAATATAATGAAGAAAAAGAACAACAAAAAATAAAAGAATATTTTAAATATTTGTCAAATAAAAAAGAATCACCATCAGGATCACCATTAAGATCACCATCAGGATCATCATCAAAAACAGATACATCACTAAATTTCGAAAAAAATGTTAACAATAACAATATAAACGTTTTGTCTAAATCAAAATATGTTGAAACAAGTAATGATTTAAAAACAAAAAAAAATTTATTTTTATTTCAAAAGAAAGAAAAAACATGTGATTGTAAAAAAGACAAAAATAAAAACGGAAATCTATATTTTGAAGTTGTTAGAGGGAAAAAGCGTAAAAAATTATTAAAAGGGTTTGACTGTGTAGAATGTAGAGAGTTTTATAATGAAATATTATCAGATAGTTCTGAAGATTTGAAAACAATAAATCAAAAACATATAACAATAAAAGACTCAGAAGATGAAATAGAAGAAGAAAAAAAAAAATATATCTGTAAAAATAGTATAAACAATGCTAATCAAGTGAAAAAAGTAAATATTTCTATTGATAATATTTTAACAAAAAATAAAAATAATAAAAATAATGTAGATGAAAAAAAAACATCAGAAGAAAATATAAATAGTAAAAAAAATGATAATAACATTGAAACTATAAATTATACAATTAGTGATCTATTAATTGAATATAATAAATGTTCAGAAAATATTAACAACAGTAATAATAATAAAAATGAGAACGTTATTGATCTGTCTTCTAGCTTAATTTTAACAACTGATATAAATAACTCGAACAATAATGGAAACTACGATGATGACTTGTATAAAAAAAACACAAGTACTTTTTTTAGTACACCACAAAACGGTCAAATGGAAAAACAAAAAATCAAATCCGATTTTTATTTAATTAGTGATCAAACACAGAAAGAAAAAAAAAAACAAAATAAAAAAGAAGCTATTATTCAATCTATTTCACGTCATAGATATCATAGCAAAGTTAATGATTCACCAGAAAATTTCTGGAGTTTTGATTTTTTTAAATAAAAATATGTGTGTGCATCTGTTTATATAAATACATGTTAACACACACTTACACATAAACAAAGAATGCATGAATAGATTATACAATTTGGAATGTCTTTTTTTTTTTTTTTTTTTTTTTTTTTTTTATGTGTTGATTTACACCTTACTTTTATGAATTAATATTTATTTCCATGTCACACAATATACATGGCATTTACATGACATTTACATGACATTTACATGACATTTATATGACATTTATATATATATATATATATATATATATAAATATGTATTTGTTCCTAAACAATTTGTTCGAGTATAAAATTTTTTACATGACAATTTTGTCTAATTAGTTGGTCAATTTATATGTTTATACGTTTATAAGTTTATTTGTTTATACGTTAATTTGTTCATACGTTTATTTGTTCATACGTTTATTTGTTTATTCATTTATTTAATTGATTTAGACATCGTTCCATTTTGGAATTTAACAACATTTTGTTGTAAACACAAAAACAAATAAAAAGTTTTGCAT
>CABPSV020000693.1:0-7500 GCA_902459845.2 Hepatocystis sp. ex Piliocolobus tephrosceles
ATGTATTTATTTATTTAGTTATTTATTTATTTTGTTTGTTTATTTTTTTTCTATTCATTTTTTTTTTATGATATAATTGTTTTTACTATTCATATAGAATAAAAAAACAGCATAACATAAAACTACTTTTGAATAAGGTTTTTTTTTTTTTTTTTACGTAAGCACTATTTAAATTTGAAGCATGTGAACAAGGGTTGTCAATACATATATTGAACATATATATTTATATATATATACATATCTTTGTATACTACTTGGCGTGTACTACTATTTAAAATTAAATGTCTTGAGTGGAAAATATACTTTTTAAAAATTAAGATTAGTAAAATTGTGAATGTGTTATATGGGGTTAAAAGCGTTAACCATATCACATAAAAATATCACAATAGTAATTATTATATATATATATATATATATATATATATACATACCTATATATGTGTAATTTTTATTTTAATTAAAACGTGTTATGCCTCACACTTTAAAGCAAAAAAAAAGTAAAACTTAAAAAAAATTAAAAATGGATGGATTAGTACTGGATGAAAAAATAAGGATATATGCATTATTGCCAATTTTCGTAATTGTCGTTTTAGTTGGTATAATAAAAAGTAACCTTAATCAACTAGTTCGACCAACAATTAAAACGGATATTGAAAAATTAAGACAAAAGTAAAAAAAAAAAAAAAAAAAAAAAAAAAAAAAAAAAAAAAAAAAAAAAAAAAAAATAAAAAAAAAAAATAAAATAAAATAAAATATAATGTAATAAAATAGGGATAGACTAGACTAGAGTATAGTGCAATATAATAAAACATAGTATAGTACAATCAAGTACAATACAAAGCGATGATATACTTTATTCGCTATTCAGTATTCAGTATGTGTTTACTTTTTTTATATATGCATTTGTTTATTTTATTATATAATTTTTTTTTTTTTTTTTCTTTCATATAAAAGTAATTTTTTAGCTAGATGTACACAACTGAAAACTAATTACGGGTTTATTAGCCCGTTAGCTTTTTTAAGTAGAAAGAATTTTTTTAACAAACCAGAAGTTGGTTTCTTTAACAATTTACCTGAGGAAGTTAATCCATTTGATGCACTTTTAAAACAAGACCCTTCAGACTTATTTGGGATGATGAAAAGTCAAATCCCATTCTTATTTTTACAATTAGGGTTAGGATTTCTAATAAATCTATTTTTTTCTGGATATTTAGTGGGTACGGTTTACTATATTGTACTACAATAATATATTATACTTTTTATTATTTTATTTTTATTACGTCATTTGATTTTTTTTATTTTTTTATTTTTTTTTTTTTATAGCTAAAATACCTTTTCCTTTAACATACAAATTTAAGTCAACACTACAAATGGGGATGGATATAGAATTATTAGACATGAAATTTGTATCTTCTTTGTCATGGTTATATTATTTTTTTTTTTGTTTTACTTAAAACCTATATTATTGACATATGATATATTATATTATTACTTTATTATTTTATTCGTTTATTACTACATTTGATACATATAACATTTTTTTAACTTTTTTTCTTTTATTTACACCTTTTTCACCCTTAGGTATTTTCTTGTTATGTTCGGATCTAGCGGTTTAATAAGCATAATTGATTATTTTGTACTTAAAGGTAATTATAAATTGATAAGAACAATATGTAAAATAAAAGAGTACATAAATAAGAAATTATATATATGAACAAAATAAAAAAAAAATATAAATGATAAAAATTCCTAATTACTTTTTTTTTTTTTATTATTTTATTAAATGCAGATAAAGATAGATCTCAAACTACCGCAATGGATGCATTGATGGCACATCAAAATCCACTAGCTAAGCGTAACACTAATTTATGAAAAAATAAAAAATACAACATAGTTGTAGAAATAATATATATATATATATATATATATATATATATATATACATATCAATAAGATATAAGATAAATAAAAAAAAGTAACATATAGACACACTTACATTATTAAATATATATTTACATTTTCTTTTGTTCTTTTATTCTATGCTCTATACTCTATACTCTATACTCTATACTCTATATATATATTTTTTTTTTTTTTTTTTTTTTAATTACTAGAACCCGCAAGTGTTAATAATGTACCAAACATAAAAAATTTTTATGAAAAAAAAAAGGAGGAGCTAGATAGCGTGGTATTTAAAAAAAAAAAAAAAAAAAAAAAACTTTGTTTATTTTTTTTTGCTTATTATTTCTGTTACGTATGTAGTTTCATTTGAAGGGGCTTTTGTTAGACTTCCTAACAATTGTAGTCTTTAAAGTTATATATAATTTTAGTTTACTCTTTGTGTAAATTTAAAAAAAAATAGATAATATATATACATTTATATATGTATATTTGTATGCCAATTTTTTAACTTTCAGAAGTATAAATTTTTGTTAGAAAATATTGAATTCAATCTTTTGGAAAACTGGAAATAACAAAGTAATTTTCTCTTTTATTTGGCATACTTAATTGCTGTATTAAATTAATATTATACATATATATTATTTTTTTTATTGTAAGATGTTATTAATAAATTTATAATTATGTTATTTGTGCTTTTTTTTGGTTATACTTTACTCTTTCTATCTTTTTTTTTTTTTTCTTTTTTTTCTTTTTTTTATAATCATAAACGTTCAAAAAACATAGATTAACTTTTTTTTATTTAAAAAAAACATTATAACACCATTTTTTTGTAATAAATGAAAAAATATAGAATTCTTACGTGTTATACATGTACATGTTCGCAAGTATGTGCATATATATAGGACTAAGAATAGACGCTAATACTACTGTACAACTTTTTAAAATTTGTATAGGCAAAACTATTATTTATTTTAGCAATAGTCCTGAAACACTAGGAAATTTGAGAACATGATTGTATTAGAAATAAAAATAAAACAGTAGCCGTACATGTCACAAATATAAGAATAAAACGCATAGTGACTGTAATAATAATAAAATGTTGATAATGTTCAATATATATATATATATATATATATATATATATATATTATTATTTAAAAACGCCAGTTAATACAATATTATTTTTTTTTTTTTTTTTTCTATTGTTATATTATAAGTAAAATATTATTTAAGTTTTCTTTTATTATATATATATATATATGTATATTTTTTTTTTTTCTTCTAATCCAAAAAAAAAAATAAAATAAAGTATAATAAAATAAAGTATAATAAAATAAAGTATAATAAAATAAAGTATAATAAAATAAAGTAAAATAAAATAAAGTAAAATAAAATAAAGTAAAATAAAGTAAAATAAAATGAAATATTTTTTTTTTTTAAAAAAATAAATAATTCCATAATTTATATAAAAAGGGAAAAAATATATATTAATTAAATAAATTTTAATCAATTTAATCGTTTATTTTATTTTATATTTTATTAAATTTACATGCTCCGGGTTAAGAAAAAAAAAATTTATATATAAATTAAAAATGAACATAAATGATTATGATGAGGCAGCACAAAATGATAATTCTTCTGCTAAAAAGGGCGACTCCCAACCCAAAAAAAAGGTATTATATATATATATTCACATATCTATATATGTAAAAATATTTGCATATTTATTAATGTACATACTGGTGTTTACGTTTTTTAAACCTTTTTATTATTATAAAAGTATAACCTCCGTTACATTAAATAAACCATTCTATAAATGCAATTTTAAAAGAAGTGTATTATGAACTTGTTACAAATATCAATGGTCTATCATTTTTTTTTTCTTTTATGTGTACATGTGTTTTTATTGTGATTTTACATGTCGCCGTCTTGTTATATTTACATACAGTATATATGAACATTATATATGAACATTGTATATGAACATTGTATATGAACATTGTATATGAACATTGTATATGAACATTGTATATATGTGTATATCCATTTTATCTTTTTATTGATTTTTCTTCATTGATACTTCTATTTAGTCACATTTACGAAAAGCAGCGGGAATTGTATGGAAAGATCCATCATTAGATGAGTGGCCAGAAAATGACTTTCGAATTTTTTGTGGAAATTTGGGTAATGAAGTCACCACTGATATTTTGGCTAACGCATTCAGAAAATATAAATCATTCAATATGGCAAAAGTAAGTCCAAAAACATTCCTCCCAAAACAATAAAAAAAATAAAAACCACAAAAAAAAAAAAATAAAAAAAACATTAATTGCACATATACAATGTAATACATTAAATAATTTATTGTGGAAATCAATGCTGGTTTAAAAAATAATACATATTAAATTAATTGTGTTTTAATTATAGCACAACGTTTACTAAAGGGGCACTAATATATATATATATATATATATATGTATGTATTTGAACATATGTAACTTACATCTTTCCAATTGTTTACACTTTTTATTTTATTTATTTATTTATTTTCTTTTTCTTGATAGGTTATTAGAGAAAAGAGGAATAATAAAACTAAGGGATATGGATTCGTTTCATTATCAGATCCTCAAGACATGATTGACGCATTGAAAAATATGAATAATAAGTTTATAGGAAATAGACCAATTATTGTTAAAAGGAGTAAATGGAAAGACCGAGAAATACATTCAAAGAAAAACCAAGAATTTGATAGTTTTGTTAAAAAGCCATCTGATCCTACTAGAAAATTTAGGACATTTAAAAAAATCGTAAAAAAAGATGATAAAGGTTAGAGTGTATACATAAAAAAATATATGTTAATATGTCCAATGAATATATCTTTAAAGAATTTATATATATATGTATATATAAATGTAAATACAAATGTATATATATTATATATATATATATATATCTATTTTTCTTTATTTTACTCTTTACAGATGTTCATGATAAATTAATAAATAAAAATGCAAAGAACTGATGAAATAAACAGCTGATTAATATATAATTAATATATAGATAGATAACACATTGTGAAATTCTGTTTTAATTGATGCACATATTTGATTCGTGTATACACAATACTTATAAGTTTAAATAACCGTTTTGTTGTTTATGTTATTGTTTTTCACTCTACTTTTTTTTTTTTTTAACATTCTTATTTTTTCCTAAGTTTATATATATATTGTTTTACTATTTTTAATAATTTTCAAAGTTCTAATTCTAGTTTTCAATGTTTTAATAATTTTCTTTTAACAACTTTAATCAATTTTGTTTGTAATGCACATATGCTCTATATAAATGTATATATATATATATATATATATATATATATATAACTTTTTTTTACTTAATTTTTTTTTTAAGCCAAACAACTCATCATATTTTTTATCATAATAATTTTTATTTTACCAACAAAGACAATGAAGGTGATCATAATGGAATGTGTATCAGTAGAATGTAAAAAAAAATAACAATATGAGATGAGAAAGTATTAAAATTTTCACGAATCCCCATAATCAACACATATGTGCTATACATATATACATATATTTTTTACTGGCTTTTTTATTCTTCCCTCTTATTATTTTTATTTATCCTTTTATGCACTTTAAAGGTAACACAAATGATTTATTTTTTTCTACTTTATAAATGCTCTTTTTTTATACTACAATATTTCATATATTTCCATCTATTTAATTAATATATTAATAAAAAGTAACATGCTACAACATTATCTATATTCTTATTGTTTCGTTATTTTTTTTTTTTTTTAATTTTTAATATGTTTTTTTGCAAGCTTCTATTTGTAATTAATATGTTGCAATTTATAATTTGAAATTTTGATACTAGTTTAAGTAAACTTTTTATTTATTCTTTTTTTATTATCAATTTTAACTACGTAAAAATGTACAAGAGTAAAAGGGAATAATAGTAAAAAACGCAAACGTAAATGTAAACACAACATAAACATAAGCAGTTTGAGCACACGTATAATTATGTTTTATTTTTTTGTTTTTTTTCGTGTTTATATGATTACTCAAATACAATTCATAGCAAACAAAGATATGCATAGTTTACATATAATAAAGTGTTGTACGAAGTGCCATTTATATTTTTTTTTTTTTTTTTTTTTTTTTTTTTTTTTTTTTTTTTTTACTTTTTTTTTTTTTTTTTGGTAAAGGCTTTATCTTATTTTTCATTATTTTTAACAAAAATGTTACAAATATTTTTTTTTATTATTTAAACTCAAACATGTTCGTTTATTTTTATTTTTTATAATTCTCACTACATAAGTCTCCCTAAATTTATTTAAAAAATAAGTTGTTTCAAAAAAAATAAAATAATGGATAATCAAGATTTTATCATAAGTCGATAAAAAAAAAATATACATATATACATATATATATATATATATATATATATATATATTTTTATACTTAATTTTGAGAGAGTGAGAAGAAAACAAAAACGAAATTAGAGAATTTTTTCGGTGAAATAAAAAAGAAAAAAAAAAAAAAAAAAGGTAAGTAAATACATATAGTTGCGTCATTTCAAAATATAATAAAAACATTATACTTAATTGGAAATAATTTTAAAAACGCCGAAAAAAGTTATTATAGAAAAAAACTTATTGGTCCCGTAATACATACAAATATATATACTTACGCATGAATGCATGTTTTAATGTACATGTATCACCTACTTATACGTATACTTATCACTTATCCGCATACTTATCACTTATCCACATACTTATCACTTATCCACATACTTATACATATGTTTATTCAGGAATTGTGAACATGACACAGTGATGTTAGTACAAAAATAAAAAAAATGAATATAACAAAAATTTGTTTATCTAACTCCAAAATATTAAACAGAAATATACAATTTAAAGAAATATTTAAACCAAGATGGCTTATAGAACCACCTAATTACAGTCGTATGCCTTTATGGAAAAGGTTTTTTGAAGGACAATATACTAATGGTTCATTTTTATTTTTCGGAAATGCTTGGACCTCTATGTTTGCATTTGCTTTTATTTTATGGTTTTCAAGAATTTTCGATCCACCACCTTTAGAAAGAGTAGATAGGTATTGGTTAAATTCTCCTAAATTTAGGATATTATCAGCATTTTATAATGAAGGGAAAAGACCAGGTGTTAAAATTTCTTTAATGACATATGAAGCTAGGTATTTTTACCGAGGTATTGACCATCCTTTTACGATTAATGAAATTAAAGATTTATGGTTTAAGTTAAAAGAAAATTACCAAATCGAAAGTATACCAGCTATTCAATATCCTTATGTTTTTAGGCAATATAATAAAGTTTCTACTCCTGCAGATTTACATGTACATCTTCATTAGAACATAAATAGTTTATATGGGAATATATGGACAAATGGATGGACGGAACCACATATACACACATGTGCATATTAACTTTATTCACATTTTGTTTAACATGTTGAATTTGTTTATATTTTTTTTTTTTCACTTTTTTTTTTTTTTTTTCTTTAATGAATAATAAACATTTTGTTTACATAAAAA
>CABPSV020000694.1:0-10351 GCA_902459845.2 Hepatocystis sp. ex Piliocolobus tephrosceles
AAAAAAAAAAAAAAAAAAAAAAAAAAAAAAAAAAAAAAAAAAAAAAAAAAAAAAAAAAAAAAAAAAAAAAAAAGATAGATGATAGAAAGAGAGAAAAAAAAAAAAAAGTATTACAATACATAAACTACATAATTAAGATGAATTTAGCAAGAAATATGTAGAGCTGATAAGGAGGTCTGTTACATATGTAGTTAGACAGCAAGTTAAAAAGTAAAAATGGATTAATAGATATATACATACATACAAAAATAAATAAGCTTTCTTTCGATTTTTATTTTTTATTTACTATGAACATTTATGTGTTTTTCTTTGTCAGTATGGGTCTATATTGTCTATCTATTTATTATTTACATAGGACTTAGCACATGTTATATATATATATGAACATATGTAGGTATAAAAAGTTATAATATTAATAATAATTTTGCATATGTATTTATTTATATATAAGATAAAAAACAGTGGACGGATTGTTTAACGGTGCTAAAAAAAGGGTAGTAGTAAATAAGTAGGTAAATATGGGGTCCAAAAAAAAAAATGTCCCAAAAATGACTAAAAAAACTGTGGTAATAATATGGTGGGATGTGGTCTGTTTTTTTTTTTTTTTTTTTTTTTTTTTCCCGTGTGTATCTATTGTATCTATTGTATCTATTGTATCTATTGTATCTATTGTATCTATTGTATCTATTGTATCTATTGTATTTTTTTTTTTTTTTTTTTTTTTTTCGTACCACGACACATTAATTTTAGCACTATGGTTGTGTATCATTTGTATTGTCTAGGTTGTACTCCAAAAATTTTTGCAAAAGTAATTCCCTTGATACAATAGTTTGATTGTAATACAACTTTCCAAATAATAACTTTTTACTCGTACATCCTTGTAATGACTTTTTAATATCTATTAATAATTTACCAACTGAAATTTCTTCTGTATCGACATTATTTTTACTATCCCTTGTGTCATCTTTTCTATCATAATAGTCGTCACCTGATAGATATTCATCATCATCATCATCGGCATAATTTAAAAGCGCAGATACATTAGGTGGTTTTAAAATTTTTAAAAAGGAACAAAATGTATTAAGTGCTATAATAAATTTTAAATAATATTCTTGTAATATTTGTGTACATAATTCTTTATTATTTTGATTTTCGTCATTTATTATTTCTCCCTGTTTTGTCGTTACTTCATTTTTTGCCGTTTCTTCCATTTTTTTATTTTTTTTAAGACCTGGTTGATTTTTTTTTTCTTCCTCTTTAGTAATAATATTTTTTTTTTTTTCTATCGAATAGCCCATAAATTTATCAATTTTTATGTTAATAAAAAAAATAAAAAAATTATATAACTCTATCGTTTTATTACATCGTTCATATATTCTGTACATGTTAACTAAGTCTTCTAATTTTGATATATTGTCTAAATATGGATTTAAAAATATTTTATTTTGGTTAATTATATTTGTACTTTTATTTGAGTTGGATAAATTACGTGGTAACAAACAACATTGACACATTAAACTACCTGTTCTATATGGGTTAGTATAACATAACATTTCTAACAATTCTGTTTTTATATCTCTAGTCATAGCTTCTGTAAAATCTCTACTTGGTTTATGTATAATCAATTCGTGTGCTAATGGATGATAATGTACAGGTGGAAGTAATAATAAATATAAATAATCATGTATAAATAAATTTAAATTATTTGATAACACTTCGACTGTTATAAGTTTTTCTCCTCTTTCTATTTCATTATCTTTATTTTTATCAATTAAAGAATAATTTTCAATTGTTAAATATCTTCGTACAATTCGTTTAGTTATATCAATGGATATATCTGTATTGTCTTGCATATTATTATATGTATTTGAGTTACTATTATTTTCTTCTTTATCAACTAAATGTATGTTATTGTCATTATTGTCGTTATCATTTTGTTTACCACTTCCACTTGTACGATCAAACTCGAATGCACTATTTTCACCATTACTTTCAGTGTTATAATTATTGTAAACATTAAATTTGTCATTTTTTTTTTTCATAAAGGAACTAGTATTTGTCATAGTGTTATCATTGATTTTCGAATACATTTTATTCGTTGTAGTATCTCCTGTCTCAATACTTGTATCTGTATAAATATTATTTTTTTTATTTTCCATAAATTTTCTAAACATTTCAATAATATCATCTAATTTCGAAAGCATAGAATAATAAATGGAATATGAAAAGGAATAATTTATATTTTTTAAAAAATCATCGTTAATAAAATTTTTTGTATTTTTTTTATATTCTTTTTCTTTCAACAAATATAAATAATCTTCCAAATTATAAACTATTACATAGATGTTTGAAAAATATATTTTAAACTCAAGTAATATCTCATATAATATTTTTTCGTTTTTAAAATAATATGGACTTATACAATCTATTAAAAAATTAATACATTTTTTAACTTCATTTTCAACTATTTTATACATTTCTTCAATAAATACAATATTCTCCATATCACTCCATTTTATTTTTTCACTACATTCAAATAAATTTTTGAAAAATTCATTTTTTTTTAAACTATTATTTGTATATTCAGATTTACATTTAGAGATAATAATATTAATCAAATTTATAGCAATTAAAAAAGCGTATTTTCTTTCTATTAATTGTAAAACACAAATAGGTAAACTTACTTCACATATGTCTTTGTTAATTTCTTTTACATTTTCCACATCATACAAATTCCTACTTTTATATGTATTTTCTTCATACATATTTTCTTTTTCTTCTTCTTCTTCTTTTTCATCACTCACACCCTTTACAGATTCTCTTATAACATGTTTTATTTTGTTACTATTTAACTTTTTACTTAAACTTTTTTTCAAAGCATTCTCTTTTTTTAAAACATCCTCCTTTTTTAATGTATCATAAGAATATATTAAATCTCGAAATGGGTGATCATACCACCAATTAATAGTGTTTGCTTTAAATTGCCACGCATATTCGTTCCTATCAAATGTTATTTCGTTTTCCTCTTTCAACAATTTTATTTCATCATTATTTTCACTTGTATTGTCATTAAAGCCACCCTCTTTCTCCTCCTCCTTATTATTATTATTATTATTATTATTATTACTACTACTATTATTATTATTATTATTATTACTACTACTACTACTATTATTATTACTATTATTATTATTACTACCACCATTACAACGTTCGTCATCTTCTCTAATAACTTCATCCTTTTGCATATTACTTTTATCAACATTACTAATATAACTGCATTGGGAATTTATTTCTTCTTTTTTGTTGTTGTTTTCGTTATTCTGATGAGTATCCAACACTTCACCATGACCACTACCATGACCACCACCACTACCACCACTACCACCACTACCACCACAACCACCATCATTATCCCCTTTTTTTTCTTTTTTTTTTTTTTTTAATGTAAACACCTCTAACTCGTTATCCGAATTCCCAGGTGTATGAACAACCGAATTATCTCCATGTATTTGATAATAATTTTTTAATAGTATTGTAGAATATTTTTTTTTTAAATAATGCATATGTGCATAGTACAAATTTGAAGAATAACACAAGGCAATTATTTTTTTATGTAATATACTTATATCGTATTTAATATAATTAACAAAAGATTTTTGATTAGATCTTACATAGGTATAAGGTGAGTATTCAGTAGTTTGTCGATTTAAAGTATTACCACTAATATCTCCATTGTTAATACGATCTGATTGTTGGTTATATTGGTCATGTTCATCATGTTGGTTTAACTCATTTAATATAGTATTATCACTATTAATAAGATTAAAATAATAATCCATAGGTAATGATAAAAAAGAAAATAAATTGTTATCGTAAAATTCTTTTGTTAAAATGTATAGAATATGTACTAGATGACTAATAGATTGATTATTTTTATACAATAATAATTTAATTGCGTACATAGTTCTAAAACTTAACATAAAAGGAATAATATTTTGATATAATAAACTATCACATATATTTTCACATACTATTTTATTATTCAATATATCAATCGTTTTTATTCTTAATTTACTTTGAGTATCAGGTGTAGTAATTCGATTAAAAAAAAAGGAAGGAGTAGATACACATAATACTACACTTAAACATATTTTATTATCAATTCTTAAATTTATTAACATATTCAAAATACCATTTAATACATTAATATTAAAATATTCACAGTCATGTATTAAAATAATTATTCTTACTTTTTTTCTCCCATCAGCAAAATAAGAATTCTGTTTATTATATAACTCTAATTCAAGATCATTCATTTCTATAACTTCTTTTTTATTATTTTTTTCTAATTCTTCTAATAAAAATGACATTTTTTTTTTACTACTAAAACCCATATTGCCATTATATTCACCAAAACTAGTACCACTTCCTCCTTCTTTCTTATATTCATCCATATTTGATAAATTTTGTGAAATATTTTTATTCATATATAACTGACTCATATTTTTATACAGTTCTACTATTTGATCTAAATTGATACTTTTTTTATTAAATTTACAATCTTCTTCGAATGTATTATTCAAATTTAAAAAACAATTACTTACACTTTTTTCTAAATCATTTCCATTCTTTTTATCCATTTTTTTATCAATATTTTCACCCATTTTTTCATCAATATGTTCACCCATTTTTTCATCAATATGTTCACCCATTTTTTCATCAATATGTTCACCCATTTTTTCATCAAATGAATTACTATATATACCACAATTAAAACTATTTAATTTCATTTTTTTTTTTATATCATCTATATTATTATAACTTTTTGTTCGTATATTTCTTTTTCTACTTCCTGATTGTATTTTCATTAAAAGACGCATGTTATATTCTTTATATAACTGATTGTATATGTTACAAATAGCAGAATTAACACTGTTGGATGTGCTCGAATTCAATAAACATACATAAGAGTCTTTCTCATTATTATCGTCATTTTCTTCATTTTTGTAAAAATCGAATTTGTTTTTTTCTCTTCTCATACTATTATCATTGTAATTTATTTGTTCATAATTATTCTGACCAATATAACCGTCGGATGGGTCATTATTGCTATTATCTCTATTACCTTTTTTATTATAATTCCATTTTTTTAACTCATAAGATAATGTATCAATTATTATTTCGTGATCTTCTACATTTGTACCAGCAGTCATTAAAATTAAAGGTAAATATTTATTGTTAGATATTGAATATAAATAAATTTCCTCAAAAACATTACTTAAGTTTTTTGATACTTGAATATCTATCTCTTTTTTAACCGCTTTTATTATACATGACCAAGTCAATCGAAAAGCTTTATTTCTCAACAAAAAACTATTTATTTCACTTTCATTCAATATGTTTATATTTTTAACACCTTTTTTATTTTTCTTTCTTATGTCACTGTTATCCTTGCCATTGTTATCCTTATCATTGTTATCCTTGTCATTATCATCATTTTCTATTTCGCTTTTTCTATTTTTGTTTAAATTTCTACTAATTAAAGGTAATACAACTGGATTATATTTATTAAAAATATTATTTTTTTTACTTTCAACAAATATATTTTTCTGATGTAACGAGTGAGTTTTTACATTATTGTTTTCGATAAACTCTTTACTGGCGCATCTTAAAATAAATCCCTTTCCTCTATAAACTGAACCTTTTCCTGTGTTCATTATCTACTCCTTATCTATTCCTTATGTGTTTCTTATATATATATGTATGTATGTATGTATATATGTATATATGTATATTTTTTTTTTTTTTTTTTTCTTTTTTTTGTGCTATATAAGACCGTGTATATATACACGTTAATAAAAAGTTGATGAATGTCTATATTAGAACAGAGTTTAAGTGTGTAAAAAAAAAAAAAAAAAAGCGTTTTAGAATCGCAATAATGGTGCATAATTTATGTGTTGTATTACAAAATGTATTTTTTCACATACTTACGCACATATATGTAAAGAAGAAAAAAAAAAAAAAAAATGCTTTACAAATGTAATTATCTGTTACGCAATTTTTAACTAAATACATGCATATATAAGTGCATTGAATAAAATGTGAAATATTATGTGTCGGGATTATTAAAAAGCATTCCGTACGAACATGTATAAATACACTAAATAACCTAAACTAAACTAAAAAAGTTAAATTAAGTTAAATTAAGTTAAGTTAAACTAAGTTATGTAATATATATATATATATATATATATCAAATTATTTGATACATTTAACATTCACACGAAAAGTTTACTAATCCTTTGTTATTATTATTCCTCGTACTATCGCTAGTAATATTTTATTTTCGTCCTTAATCCATTTTTATCACTATGCGCAAAACGACAAATAAAAATGTTGAAAAAGTTATAAATAAAACGAACGCTTTTTTTTTTTTTTTTTTTTTTTTTTTTTTTTTAAGATATACTTATTAATTAATGTGTTTATTTTATTCATTTTAATTTTTTTTATCTAAATACAAACTAAAAAAAAAAAAAAAAAAATAAAAATAAAAATAAAAATAAAAAAGACAATATTATTAACATAATATATATAACGTATAATCACACCTATTATTTATCACTATGTGGAAATCGTGTAGAATAGTGTAAAAAAGCTATGCAGATGCGTTTCAATAGAAAACCTATACGCAAAAAGAGAAAAAAGGAAGAAAAAAACGAGAAAAAAAAAGAGAAAAAAAAAGAGAAAAAAAACGGCAAAAAACGTCAAAAAACGGCAAAAAACAGACGAAAACAATTAATATAAATACATTCAAAAATGTGCTAAAAAATAAAAGACAAATTTGAAAGTAAAAGTGAATCCCCCTCAAAATAAATAAACAGCAATTTAAGCTATTACTACTAATAAAAAATAAATGTTATTATAAATATACATATATATACACATATATATATTAACATAAAGATAGATGTGCAAAGACATTATACTTTTCTCTTTAAATTTTTGAAATTTACAAAAACTTACATAACTTTAAAGCTTGCTAAACAAATAAAACTCTAAAAAATATGTGCTATTTTATAAACAACGTTTTTTTATCATTTCAAATAAAGTGACAAACTTATATATTAAAAAAACAAAAATATATAATTAATATAATAACATATATTTATATTAATATTACTAACCAAATGTTTTTATGTTAAAAACTGAACAAAAAAAAAAAAAAAAAAAAAAAAAAAATTAAAGGCAGCATCAGTAGCAGTAGTACAAATCCAATAAGAATAATAAAGTGTAGTTACCACCACTGTTTATAATTAATATATATGTCTGAATATACTATACATTGTTAAAAAACCGCCGCAATAGCTATACAACTATATGCATAACATTTCAAAAAAAAATAAAATAGTATCTAATTTGTGTTATGTTGCATTCCTTTATATGTTATTGTTTTATTTATGTTCTCAAATCCAACCAACTTCAATGCATGACTTTAATTGTATTAATTACCAGTAAAGTATTTCAAAAAAAAAAAAAAAAAAAAAAAAAAAAAAAAAAAAAAAAAAAAAAAGGTACTGTTCAAATAATATACTTGAAAACGGTGATAAATATATGTATCTATATACACCTCTTTACCTTTACATACTTTTTCTTATACTTCCTTAAGTAAACACTTGTATATCTGAAACATACGTATAAAGAGGACTGTTTTTAACCATTTAAAAGTACACTTTTCTTTTATCTAAGTAAGGAACATATTAAAAAAAAAAAAAAAAAAATATAAAAAAAAATTAAAATTGTTTTGTTAAAAAAACAACATTATAAAAAGTATGTAAAACATTAAATACCTTTAGGTTTACAAAAATAGCTGCATTGTTCTTTGTACTAAGGTACTGCGATAAAATACAAAAAAAAAAAAAAAAAAATATATATATATATATATATATATATATATATATATATATGTCATTAATCATATAGTTAAATACAAAAAATAAAAAAAAGCCTAAAATGCATATATATTTGTATATATATATGTACACATTGGAATGTACATATTGCAAATAAATAAGCATTCGTACACATTCAACATCAATACCAAACCAATACCCATACTCATACCCATACCAACACCAACTGCAGCTCCAACATCCTAAAGTTTGATCAAACTTACGATTGATTTGTTCATAAAGCAAAAATAAAACAAAACATTTAAATGGGTGTTCTAGTTTTTTTTTTTTTTTTTTTTTTTTTTTTTTTTTTTTTTACTCCCTCCACAACAGTAATTTTGTAAATACATACGTACATATGTCTATATATAACAATTATGTATATATATATATATATATATACATAATTGTTATGTAAATATTTTTACTTCACATAATTTGCGTACACAAACACGTGACTAAGGGCGGAGTAAATGATTTTGGCTATTTAATCACATATGTACATATACATGAATGTATACATGTTATTTTTTGTATTAAAAAAGTATTGGAAATAAAAGTAAGCGCTTACTTTTGGTATAAAAGTACAAGCACATATATATACATATATATAAAATATATAATATATATATAATATATATGTATATATGTATATGTACACGCACAAACGGAAATAAACCAAGTAGTAACATACCATCACACCCGCTGAAAACACAACTATTAACTATTAGGCCCAGTGAAGCATAAGTTAACAATAAAAAAAAAAAAAAAAAAAAAAAAAAAAAAAAAAAAAAAAAAAAAAAAAGGTCCAAAAAACAAGAAAGGTCCAAAAAACAAGAAAGGTCCAAAAAACAAGAAAGGTCCAAAAAACAAGAAAGGTCCAAAAAACAAGAAAGATCCAAAAAACAAGAAAAGTCAAAAAAAAAAAAAAAATGGTGCTACTAAGACCAAGAGAAAGAGTTATAATAAATGCGATAAGGAGAGAAAGCAGAATAAAATATAAAGCAAAACGTATGCATAAACGTTTTCGATCATGGGCACAACAAAGAGTTCGAGAGTATTGGCTTCCTATAAATGTTTGTTTAACTGCAGATGTAAATATAATGGATGGTCAATACCTATCGGCTTGTGTTCAAAAAGCAGCTACATTACGAAAACATGACTATAAATTATGGAAAGGATATACTGATAGAATTATACAAATAAGTGATACATTAACACCTCAACAAATAGGTTATATTTTTTATGGTATAGGTAAAAGTAGATTCTTAAATATTAATTTTTATGATCGTTTTTTAAATTATGTAAAAGAAAATATGAATAATTTTTATAGCCATCCATTAATGTGTATAGCTTGGTCATCATACAGATTATTAATAAGAGATGAAGATTTTTTTTCAGAATATTGTAAAATTATTATAAACAAATTTAATGATATAAGAGTCAAAGATTTAATAAAAATAAATAATTCACTAGCAAAATTAGGAATAAATAATAAAAGTTATATAACTTTTATGAATAAATATATTATTAATAAATTAGAAACTATATTTGCTCAAGATTTCCGTAATGTAATTAACGATGTTACTTTAATTAATTTATATAGTGATAATGTAAAATTATATATTTTAACAAGGTTTAGTAATATTTTTATATGCGCAAGACCACAACATTATAAAAATGCATATAAGTCTGCCGTTGCAGTTAGAGTATTATTTCCTAATGTATGGAATAGTCTATCAAACAAAGTAAAGAGTTTTTATGTTCGATTAAGTATGAGAAGAATACCTGATACCACTAGAAAACCATCAGAATTACACTGGGAAGTTTCTGATTGTTTAGCCAGAATAGGTGTTGGTCATAGAAACTGTTTTTCTTGGGGTTGTTATTACATAGATATAGGAGAATTAAATGAAAAAAAAAATTGCTGGTTTGTCGATGGTCCTTCTTCTTTTTATACATGTAGTAATATATATACAGAAACTGTAAAATTACAGCATCGAATATTGTATGACTTAGGTTGGAATATAAGAAGAGTAGTATGGATTGATTGGTTAAACACAGGTTATAATATTAACCATAAAATTGAATATTTAAAAAAATTAAGACAACAAAACCCTTTGGAGAAAAACCTAATCCATTTACCAGTTATACCCAAAGAAGAAATAATAAATAAATTAAAACAGTTAAAATTATATAAAATAAACAAACAAATTGAAAAGGACAAAGTTCAGCAAAAAATGGAACTGTCAATATAGTTGTTAACCCAATATTCCCGAATGCAAAAAAATTGTCAAAATTAAAAATTAAAAAATGAAATTATGTTGACACATATATTTATATATTTTTTGCTCCATTAGTTTACTATTCGCCTTTTTTTTTTTTTTTTTTTTTTTTTT